>JAPTJF010000198.1:0-104541 GCA_029339195.1 Micractinium sp. NFX-FRZ
CCCCCCCCCCCCCCCCCCCCCCCCCCCCCCCCCCCCCCCCCCCCCCCCCCCCCCCCCCTTTTCCCTTGCTGCCCTCCCGCAGGTGGCCGGCAACTTCCACTTTGCCCCGGGGCGCAGCTACCAGCAGGGCAACATGCACATCCACGACCTGTCGCCCTTTGCCGGCCAGGTGCGGATGGAAGCGAACCAGTTGACTTGGGCATGGCAACATGGAATGCACAAGTTGACGCAAACATGCATGCGTGCATGCGTGTGACCTCTGGCCATGTGCCGGCCAAGGATACAGGAGGAGCCCCTGGTGGTTCCCACCCTCACGCCCCGCCAACCAACATCTTGCTGGACCTTGCCCTTGCTGTGCCTCCTTCGCTTCTCTTGCCGTCTCCCGTTCGTGCACTACGGGTGCATGTCGGCTTGGACATGGCATCTGACGGACTTCCATCCCGTGTTGCCCCGCAGAACTTTGACTTCACCCACACCATCCACAAGCTGGCGTTTGGCAAGGAGTTCCCCGGGATGAAGAACCCGCTGGATGGGGTGGTGGTGCAGCAGCAGGTGGCGCAGGAGGACAACTCGGGTGCGTGGGGTGGCGCTGCCGCCATCCAGGGGTGTGGCGTGGGGCCAAGGAGCACCCCAGGGCACACGATGGGTGTGTAGTTGTGCTGCCCACTCCAGTGGTGGTAGGGCCAAGGAGCCCGAAGAACCTGCGGCATGGTGGGCAGCAGATCTGGTAGAGCAAAACGGTGCTGCACCGAGGGTCTGTACGCATTTGCCTTAATGACAATGTGCACGCCTGCTCACTCTGTGCTGTCCCATGCTGCGCCGTGCGGTGCTGTGCTGTGCTGCAGGCCTGTACCAGTACTTCCTCAAGGTGGTGCCCACCTCCTATGTCAACCTCTACAACTACACCATCATGACCAACCAGTTCAGGTGAATGGGAGGTGTGGCCACGGGTGGGATTGGTTGCATGCAGCAGGACGGCCACCTTTGACCGCCACACCGGCATGTATCAAGCCGGCTCGGGTGCGGTCTGTGTTTGTTTCCTGGCCGGGGTTCAGAGTGATGGTGAAGGAAATCCAGTTTGATCGGTGTTGACATTCATCGCAGGGGTGAGCTGGTGGGTTGGTGGGTGGGCGGGGGAGTTGGCCTCCCCATTCGGCTTCACTCACTCCCCCGTCTTCATTCTGCCCACCCCTTGCAGTGTTACCGAGCACTTCCGGGAAACGGCGAGCCCCACCGCGGGCGGCGGGCAGCTGCCGGGCCTCTTCCTCTTCTACGACCTCTCCCCCATCAAGGTACTGCTGCTGCCGGCCCCGCATGCTGTGCCTCACTTCCGCCCCGCTGCGGGATTGTCTGGCGCCTCCTGGGATCATTGCCGCAGCCGCCCCTCCTCCCCGGGCCATGTGCCTTGTCCGCCTTACCGCTTCTGCCCTGTGCCGCCCTCCCACCCGGCCCGCCGTCTGCCGCAGGTCCGCTTCCAAGAAAGCCGCATCTCCTTCCTCTCCTTTGTCACCAGCCTGTGCGCCATCATTGGAGGCATCTTCACGGGTGAGCAGGGCTGCTGTGTGCCAACACCTGTACCCAAGGTGCATCATACATGATAAGATGCGACTCTGGGTGGGTGGCTGGGTTTACTTTTACTCATCCTTGGAGGCACTTCCGGGGATGCGCGGGGCGCCTGCTGAGCCGACCTACAGAGGCTCATGTCTTAGCAGGACAGCGGTAAGAGGATGGGTGGTGGGGGCGTCGTGATGATAGCGTCCGCGCAAGGGGGCTGGAGGGTTTGTGGGCACCCTGCTGCGCCCGTCGTGCCCGCTGCGCTCTGGCCTGACTGCTTTGCTTTGGTTGGCCTGGCTACCTGCTCTGCCCGCCCTGCCCGTGCCTGCTTCACAGAGGTCCGTTCACCCGCCCCTGTGTGCAGTGAGCGGCATCATTGATGCCACTGTGTACCACGGGCAGCAGGCAATTAAGAAGAAGCTGGACCTGGGCAAGCTGAGCTGAGCTGGCAGAGCTGGCAACCACCAGACTGAGCTGGCCACAGCTCGTCTCCTTGTGCGGAGTGCACCAGTGCTAGGCAGATTTGGGTTCATTGAGGCAGGAGAATGTCTATCGCCCCGCCCACCCGCCTGCCTAACTTGGGCGAGGCGCGAGGGCCGGCAGCGCCCTCAGTATGCAGGTACCACAGCACTTGGCTATGCCTTAGCAGGATTGGCTACCTGCGTGCATGGCAGCTCGCCGCAGGGCATGACTCTGGGCTGTCCCCCGTCGCAGGGTGAACTTGTGCCCTCCCGCCTGCCCGCCCGCCCCAGCCACTCACACGTCCCATCTCCCTCCCATCTGATCCCCTCTCCACCCAACCCGTACCCTCGTGACTGCCTTCCTTCCTGCCTCCCAAGCCAGAACTGCCTGCCTCCCTGCTTCCTCTCTCCTGCATCTACAAGTTGCGTGGTTTTGCTGAACATCAAATGGTGTGCGAGCGGCGAGCAAAGAAGAGGACGAGTGGGGGAGGGCGATGGGTGCCACCCCGCCAAGCTGGTGTCAAGTGCGAAAGACATGCACTCAGTGCTGCCCGCCCCCGGGGGCAGAGGCGGGGAAGTGCAGTGTGTCTGCTGCTGCTGCTGCTGCTGCTTGGCCGAGCTGGCGGGCGCCAAATCAGCCCATCGCGTACTTGCGGGTCCACTCGCGCGCAGTCTCCTCGTACCGAGAGCGGTCTGCGGGGCAAAGGGCAGTTGAACCGGACTTAATAATGGACGGATGAGCGGATGGGGCGAAACATGGTTGGGACGGCAGAGCCATGCTATACAAGTGTTTCCCGCGAGTGAACAGCGTGCCTCCCTCGCCCACACCGTTACATGCAGCAGCACCCGCAGGCGCATCCCATTCTCATTTAAATCATTCCCACGAGGGGAACAGACTGCTACTGCTGCACCAGCCTGCTCATTCGTCTTGTGTGCCCTGTCCAGCACAAGCACCACAACCCCACTCCCTCTCCACAGTGATCCAGCTCTGCCCCCCAGAGCCAGAGCGGCCCTGCTCACCTGTCTTGTAGATGTGCGCAATCTCAGGCACCAGCGGGTCATCGGGGTTGGGGTCTGTCAGCAGCGAGCAGATG
Organism: Micractinium sp. NFX-FRZ; assembly: GCA_029339195.1. Classification (NCBI taxonomy): domain Eukaryota; kingdom Viridiplantae; phylum Chlorophyta; class Trebouxiophyceae; order Chlorellales; family Chlorellaceae; genus Micractinium; species Micractinium sp. NFX-FRZ. The sequence goes on from JAPTJF010000198.1 coordinate 3,110, forward strand.
GACAGCAGCACCTGCACAGCATCAAGTGTGCACACAGCGGATGTTTTAGCTAGAAAAGAGATCATCCGCAGCCCTGCCCGCAGGCCCCACCTGTGTGATGGTGGGTGCGGGGGACCACTGCTCTCCTTCCACGAGCCCTGCCCACAACCCTGCCCGCGGCCCACCCGCCTCTTTTGAGGCAGTGAGTGCGGGGGACCACTGCTCCCCTGTCACAAGCACAGCCACAGCCACAGCCCTGCCCGTCCCCACCCACCTTTGAGATGGTGAGTGCGGGGGACCACTGCTCCTTCAGGATGTCCAGGCAGATGCTGCCCTGGCTGTTGATGTTGGGGTGGTACACCTGCGGGGGTGGGTCAGGGAGAGGGAGAGGCAGGAGACACATGAAGCTCGCTTGCAAGCATGTAGTGAAGACACAAGTCAAGCAGGCGGCTGCTGCCCCGCCTGTTGATGCAGGGTGGTAGAGCAGCGGGCCGACAGGGAGGCAGATGCGACAACCTGGGGTTGGGGCACGGGATGCACGGCTGGCTGGCCTCCGCTTGATTTGGAACTGCAGCCCAGGCCCAATTGTCCAAGACAACAAAGCACAGCAGCCCCAGCCCCCCCGCCTCACCTTGGTCTGGAACTGCACCTTGGGCGGCTTGAAGGGATAGTCTGGCGGGAAGTGGATGGTCACAAAGAAGACGCCGCCGCTGTAAGGGCTGTCGCCCGGGCCCATGATGGTTGCCTGGCGGGAGCGGGGGGGCGAGCGGGGAGGGAGGCAGCCGGGGGCAGACGACTCAGCAGCTGGCAGCAGGGGAGCCAGCGGGCCGGTGCGGCGGCGGTAGCGGGGAGCTTTGGTATAATATTGGGTGCTGCCTTTCCAGGGAGCATGCAGACTTATGCCGCGTTCAAGCCAGAATGAAACATGAATCATGCTAGTGTGGTCGGCAGCGGCAGCAAGGGCGCGACGACTCGAGCGTACGCCCGCACCTGCCAGTGGAACAGGTCATCGCCTGCGGGTCCCGCGCTGCAAGAGGTGGGAGGATCCTTTTGGAGGTCCTGCAGGCAGATTCACAGGAGGGGAAGGTGTATCATTCGAGGCTGCTGTTTTAGTGGCCAGCCGCCGGCCGGCCGCCACCGCTGCCGCTCTGCATACCACGCCCACTGCCTTGTGTGCCCGCCGCCTGGTCCGTCTATTTCAACGCCCCCCGATGCTCAAGCCGATGCCAGCCAGGCCGCGGGAAGCGGGGGCAGGGCCGAAATTCTCGGTGACCTGATCAGGCAGCGACCAGGCCGCGGCGCCGGGCGCCGGCATGTGCACGCATCATGACCGTCTCGTAAAGTCGATTCCCCTGCCGTGCCGGTCGGCAGCGCCCGCGGCGCAAAACTCAGGGCGCGGCGCTGCTGCTGCCCTTCCCCTGCGCTCACCTGCAGCTCCTTGCTGATACGTTTGGACGCCATTGCTGCCGATCAAGCCCCCTATGGCCCCTCCGGCGGTGACTGCTGCTGGGCGAGTTGCAGCGGGTGGCGGGCTCTCTGAAATTGGCTGCACTGCCAGGACAGCTTGACTAGGGATGGTTTTGCAGGCGAAGCGAAGTTCACACGCTGCAGAGCTTGCGCCGTTTTGCATGGGCGCCCAAGTTTCCTCCAGTCGCTTCGGCATTTGCCCAGCGCTGCCGTCAGCCTTCAGCTGAAGGCTCATCCGTGTCCCTTCGATCAGCCCCTACGACTCACATTTTCGATTGCAGCGAGGAGCTGCCCGCTCCACATGCCGTCTCGTTGAACCCCTTTCAACGCAACGCGCCAGGCTCCTGGTGACATGCAGCAGCCATGGGGGTATTACGCGCGGGTCGCCGGCATCTGCTTTGCGGTGAGCGTCGGGTTTGGTGCTGGAGGGCGGCGGCAGCGGCGGCGGTGGCGGCGGCGGCAGCACCAGGCAACGGCAGGCAGCACGGACTTACAAGACCAGTGCCTCCACCCTGTGCCGCCACCAGCCAGGCTCCCGCCAAGCCAACACATGATGCTGCGTCTACGCCTGCCTGCATTTGACGCTTGCTTCTAGCGCACCCTCGCCTGCCCGTCAGCCCGCCCTCACCCCTTGCTGTCACTTCACCACCACTCGCTGCAGCTGGGTGCTGGCATGGAGGCATTCATGCTGCGCACCGGCTTTTATGACAAGGTGACGCAGCTGGAGGCGCAGCGGCTGGAGGAGAGCCGGGAGGATCGGGAGGCGTTTCTGGCACAGGTGTGTGGCAGGGCTGCTGGTTCGTGGGTTGGGTGTGCCTCGCGGTGCAGCGGGTTGAGGAAAGGCGGGAGTGCTGGGAGGCATTTTGGCCCAGGTCTCTGTCCTGGCAAGGGACTGGGGATTTGAGGCAAGGGGTGTGGAAGGTTGTATAGGGAGATTATAGAGGATCGGGAGGCGCCCCAGGCCAGGTCTGTGGGGTGGTTTGTGGGTGGGGTGGGGCCGGGTTGCACCTGGAATGCAGCCCATTGTGGCAGGAGAGCCCGGGGGAAGCACTGTAATGTTGCTGGCACAGGTGAGGTTGGGGGCAGGGGTTGAGAAAGGGTCCCTTCTCTATGTTCGTATCAGGGGGCACGTGCTGTGCATCCACTGGGGACGCAATCCTCCCCGTGTAAGGCGGGCTGAGGAAGGGTTGCGGGGCTTTGGCAGAGGTGGGCTGGGGTGTGGAGGGTGCGTGGTGGACGCCATGTGTATGGAGGAAGGCAATTGGTGACGCAAGGCGGCGCTGAGCCGACCCCCCTGCCGTTGTGCCTCCTCCTCTCCTTCAAGCTCCCATCGAGCCTCTGCTCAGCTGACTCGGCTCCTGCCTACTCCCACTGCTGACCTGGCCTGCAGCTGAGGGCTGAGCTGGAGCGGCAGTCTGCCGAAAAGGGAGTGAAGCTGCACCTGCCGCCGGCGCCCTCCAGCAGCAGCAGCGGCAGCAGCGGCGGCAGCAGCGGCGGGGAGCAGCAACGACAATGACGGCGGCAGCGAGACCTTCTGTTTTGGTGTTGTGTGACCCTTTGATTCTGTACCATATGGCCGCCCCGTTGACTTGCTAAGCATTGTGGCACGACTTGTAGACACAACTTTGAGACGCGGCATGCTGCACGGGGCGCCATCACGCGCCCACGCAACCCTGTTTCGCTGCGCCTTGTGCACCTGCACCTCAGCCCGTGCAGGACTGCGCTGCCGCCGGTGCACAGTCGCGCAGCAAGCTCCTGAGGGAGCCGGGTGATTCACTGGCCTGGGGAGGGCATCCAGTGCAACATTCCAGCCCGCTTGGCTCCCCCACCTGCAGCCCTGGGTGGTACAGGTGTAGGCGGGCGCAGCTCACTGTTGCCCCTCTGCTGCCGCTTTCAGCTCCACGCTGTGCCCAGGGTGTTGCTCACGAAACTTGGTCTCCTCCTGCAGCAACCTGCCTGCAGCACTTGAGGCAGACGCGACGGCAGAAGTGGGAGGTGTCGAGGCTGCCAGCACGGACTGAGTGCCGATAAATGCGCCGGAGTGCACTGCCTCCAGGGCAGCTGAACTCGCGCAGCACACCCAAGCTCGAGCTCCTCTGCTGTTGCTGGGGCTCGCTGTTTGCCCCCAGTGCCCTTGACTTTAAGCGGTGTCCTCGACTTTAAGTTATTTGCAAGTGCCCCGCCAGTGCTGCTCTCGTCTGTTGAACTGCCTGCTCCTCTCCCCTCTTCGCCCTGCATGTCGTGTGCAGCACGCCCAGATTCCACTCAGAACCCGTGCCGCCCCCTGCATCCCAACCCCTGCCACCCAGCACACTCCTTGTTTGGTAGCCTTGACGCCTTCATGCCTGTGCCTTGTCACAAAGACCGTTCAGTTGTGCAGCGTGAACGTAAGGCAAAGCAGGGCGAGCGTGTAGTGCTCAGGCAGCACAGGACCTAGCATGCACCATAATTGTGGCGTGTGCCTCTCCTTTTCTCTCAGTTTGCTCAAGACAGCATATGCTCCGGAATGCGATGCACCTCTTACGCCGCCATCTCTGCCGACTGCTCCCCCTGCTCCCGCTCTGACAGCTGCCGCGCCGCCGGCTGGGGCCGGTGGGTGGGCGTGGCGGGTAGCGCCATCGATGCCTGCGCATGCACCGTCTGCTGTGCCTGCTGCGGTGCCGCTGCCGCTGTCAGGGCCGGCAATGCCGGTATGGCTGCTGGGGCACGCGCCATCTGCTCCTCCTCGTGTTGCGCCGCCTCCAGCTCCTGCAAAGCGGCATGGGCGGTATACCAGTAAGGTGGAGCGCTAACAAACACTCAATTGCGCACAGCACGTATCAACACGCCGCATCGGTGACCGCTGCAAACAACTCTACGCCTGATTCATGGCCAGGTTAGGCAGAGCCACCCACAATGAGCTGACACCAGCGGGCCAGGTAGGCTGGCCGGCTGCTCAGGGCAGGGCGGGGCCCGAAAAGGGGTTCCACATACACCGCTTGCTCTTGCCCTTGCGCTGAGGTGACTGCTCACCACCCCCTGCCAGCTCACCGCCAGCTCAGCCTCCAGCTCATCCTCGTCCAGCTCTGCGCCCTCCCCCAGCGGCATCCCCAGCGCGGCCTGCACCGCACTCAGGTTGGCCGCCGCCTCTGCCGCATCCTCTCGCAGCTCATCCACCGCCCCCACGCTGATCTCCGCCGTGGCCGCCGCGCCGGCGGCCGCCCCTGCCTTGAGAGCGGCTGCTGTCTGGGCCGTGGCCTGCATCCCTTCCAGCCCCAGCTGCTGCTCTGACAGGCGCAGCAGGCTGGTCTCTACCCCTTCCAGCTGGGTCTGGTACAGCCTCTTCTTGCGCAGCGCGGCCAGCGCGGCTGCGGGGAGGAGGGGAGGTAGGCGGGCCGGCAGGAGGGAGGTGGGCACACACCACCGGTTGACACTAGCTACCGCCTCATGCATAGCAGGAAGGAGTCAACTCTGATGGGCAGGGAGCTGATGGGCAGGCATATGCACGGTGTGGTGCGGAGGGGCAGAGTGTGGCTGCGGTGGTGCCTCTGGAAAGCAGCTGCCCCAGGGTGGTTGCCAGCGCATCCAGCGCCTGCCACCCATGTGTGGTGCCATGGAGAGCCGCAGTAACCGAAACCCTCACCGCGTGATGCAGTCGCCAAAACCCAGGCGCCTGCCCACTCACCGCTCGTGTTGCCCTGCCGTGCAAACTCCCGGGCTCGAGCCGTCTCTGCCGCCACCTTGAGCTCGATCAGCTCACGCCGCCTGGTGAGCGAATCTTCAACCTATGAGGGAAGAGGCATGCGCAGCGTTGCAGGTTTGCTGAGGGAATGGGGAGTGGGGTTCAGGGAGGCAGTGGGTGACCTGCGCAGCACCATGCATGAGGGCCACAGACCGCCCGCCGTTCTGCTTGCAAAGACGCCGCCTGCCCAAAAACATTGAAGGCACCCCTCCGCTCACCTCGCCCAGCTTCTGAAGGGCGCCCACCGTGGCCATCTGCTGCGGCAGAAGGGCTGGCTGTGGCGCCACCACAGGAAGCGGCGCAGAGGCGCCGGCGCCGCCTGCAGTGGCCCCGACGACAGCCCCCCGCTTCTTCTTGCCCTCGCTCTTCCTGGGACTCAGCAGCCGCTTCAGCATGCTGCCTACTGGGCAGCGAGGTCCTCTCTCCTTGGCGTGGCAGACCGGTAGGCAGAGCTCACGTCAGGTGTGTTTCGGCGGGCTCCGAGAGTGCTTGATCCTCGACACCTCTGATCACTTGTGGCGAGCCAACGTGCATGAAGGCAGCTCTAAACATGGCGCATGGGCTATCAGCACAGCATGGCCAGCAGGAGGGCGATCTCCGTGCTTGCAGCGTTCCACGCCTTGTGAGCGCAGCTCTCAATAACAGGAAGACAAAAACAAGGGACCCGTGGACTTCTGTTGAAGTCCACTGTCACCGAGACGGCCTTTGCGGAAGCCCTCGCGCACTCCCCTGCTGCTGCCGACACCTTGGCAGGTATAATTGTGCAGATTACAGGCAATTGTGCGACCTCTCCATCCTGCCACACAAGCTCTGCCGCCGCCGCCGCCCAGTCGCCGCCCGCGCGCGCTCGCCGCCAGCAGGCCTTTTCTTCGGCGGCCGTCTGGCCCTGGCATTGCCATACCGTCCCACGCAGCTTTCCGACACAGCGATTGCTGCGCCGCCCTGTCCTCTGCCCACCCTCAATCCGCTTACACCTGTGCACTGCGCCACACCACCCAGCACCGCTCCGCCCGCGCCCAACCTGCCCGCATGCAGGGAGCACAGCACCGCACCCCGCCATCGGCAGGGCGATCAGGGCAACCCAGCAGGAGCAAGGCGCAGGGGCAGGGGCAGGAGGCGCCACGTAAGCAGCCACGTCAGCAGGCATGCAGGGTCTGATGCAGGACTACCCCCTGGTGGTGCCCTCCATCCTGGACTATGCCGCCAAGTTCCATGGAGAGCAGGAGGTGAGGGGCAGGACCGAATTCTGGGCCTGGCACCAGCAGGGGTTGGGACAGGGGAGTGAGTGGCAGGAGGTGAGGGGCAGGCACCAGCAGGGAAGTTAGGGCCGGGCCTGAACCCTAGGCCGGGGAACAGGAGGGGGGACAGAGGAGGTGAGGGGCAGGACTGAATCCTGGGCCTGGCACCCGCGGGAGGAACTGTGGGAGTGAGTGGAAATTGGCACGTTGTGACACACGGGACGTGACGCGACCCCCTTCTTTGGGATTCCTTAGTGCCATCATGCCCTCTCTTGCCTGCAGGTGGTGGGGGTGAGCGCAGATGAGCGCAAGGTGGAGCGCAGCACGTACCGCCAGGTGGCGGAGCGCGCCAGGCTGGCGGCGCTGGCGCTCAAGCGCCTGGGCGTCAGGTGGGGGGGCGAGGGGCGCCAGTGGGGCGCAAAAACGGGGACGTTGGCGGTGAGGCACCCTGGGCGGGGTGGGGCAGCGAGATGCAGAGGTAGGCAGGGGCCAGTTGGGCAGGCAGACCGGCACCCCCAGACCAGCTCCTGCCAACCTACATCCCACCTCCTCGCCCACTCCTCCCCCTTCATTCCTCCCTGCCTCGCCGCCAGGCCTGGCGACCGGGTGGCCACCCTAGGGTTCAACACGTTGCGCCACCTGGAGTCATGGTGGGTGCTGGGCTGGTTTCGGTTCCTTAGGGGCAGCCACCAGTGCAAGGGGAGCTTGGATTGCACCCCACCTTTTGGTGATGGGCTGCACACACAGGGGGCTCCATGCTTAGGACTGCACAGCGCTGTGCTGCACGGTCCTGCCTGTCCCCGGATTTGCCCGCCCCCGGAAAGGTTCGTGTGCAATCAGGGCGCTAAGCATGCTAATTTCCAAGGGGCCACCCAGCTGGCGAATTGCCGAATGCTACATTGCTGCATTGCCACAATGCTACACCGCCCCCCCGCGTGCAGGTATGCCATCATGGGCCTGGGCGCGGTGTGCCACACCCTCAACCCGCGCCTCTTCCAGGCCGACCTGCAGTACATCATCAACCACGCCGAGGTGGGTTGTTACGGGGGGAGGGGTGAGGGATGGGACGCCGAGGTGGTGTGTGTGTGTTAGGTGTGTGTGTGCTGAGGTGGGTTGGGAGGCGGAAAGGAGGGATGGGACGCTGAGGTGAGGCGGGACGCTGAGATTGGGTAGGGTGCTGAGGTGGGGTTTATGCAAGGGGTGTGGGGGCTGCCACAGCACAGGCACCATCCTGGCAGACGGCCTCGTCGTGTCGCCTTCCAGACCGCGCCTCTTCCCTGCCGTTGCGCAGCTTCCCAGTGCAATCCGTAACCAAGAGCAGGGCATCATCTTCCTGCAAGGCACTTCAAAGCTCAGTCTCTCCCCAGCCTGTGCTGACCAACGCAAAAGCATCATCCTGGCAAATGAATGTTTGTCGTTGTTGTTATCTTTCAAAAGTCAGTTTCCCCCTAGCTTGTGCATACCAACGCAGGACAGCATCATACTGGCAGACGCCATGTTTGTGGGGCTGCTGGAGGCGCTGCTGCCGCACTGCCCCTCGGTGAAGCACGTGGTGCTGATGACAGGTGGGGTGGGGGCCAGGTGTGTGTGTGTGTTGTTGTTGGTGCCCGGTGCGTGGGGGGGGGCAGGGGGGCGTGTTGGTGCTGTCAACTTGCTGGGGGAAAAGCGTTGGTGAGGGTGGCATCCTGGGGAGCTTGGGAAGCACGGCGTGGCGATGGCGGGTGCATGCGGGCACATGGTGGGGTGCCTCTTAGGCTTCCGCTGGTTCAGTACGGCATGGTGTGTTGGGGGAAGTGTCCGAGAGGGGGTATCAGAAGGCACGCCAGTTCCTCGCCATTGATGCCCCCTGGTCCCCCCTCCTGCTCCGCTCCGCCGATCCTGTGTGCCGCAGATGAGCGCCACATGCCCAAGCAGAGCAGGCTGGAGGTGCTGTGCTACGAGGATCTGCTGGAGGAGGAGGTGAGGCTGACTGGTGCTGTAATGCCACCTTAAAGAGCATGTTCTGCAAATGCCTGGAGGTGCCATGCGGGGCTGTGCTTTGAGGCAAGGCTGTGCTAGGAGGGTCTGCTGGAGGAAGAGGTGAGGCGTGCAAACTTGGTGGGAACACTTCACAAAAGTATGTTGTATGGCTGCCCTGCTGTGCCACGCTGTGCTGTGCCTTGACGTGCTGGCGCAGGGCAACGCTACCTGCGCGGCGCTCATTGTTTCCCCGTCCCAACCACACCCTGGCAGGCTGTCAATCTCTGTGGCTCCGCTGGGAGGGTTGTATGATGAGCGCCCGGCCTGCTTCACATCCTCCTTCTTGTGACTCAAAACCCACTGAAACCGTTGCAGACTGCCAACCTGGCGGGGTTCCGTTGGGATGTGCAAGACGAGGGGCAGGCGTGCGGGCTGTGCTACACCAGCGGCACCACGGGGCCTCCCAAGGTGCACGCCAAGCAGCGCGCCACACGCTTGCACGCGTGCCACCTGCACAGTTACATCTGCCTGCCTGCCAACATCTGCCAGCGTGCATTCGGCAGTGTACCGCTCGCAGGCGCCGCTGTCACTGGGGTGATATGGTGGGGCAGGGCACAGCCAGCAGCACGCCGTGGCGGCCCTGCTTCTCTGCCCCAACCCTACGCGATGAAAGTGTGGCTGCCCTCATTTCTGTCACCCGTCAACCTCCCCGCCCCCAACCTGGCACGCCCGCCTCACCTGTCCCCCACCTCTCCACTCCTCTCGCGTGCCCACCCATACGTGTGCCTGCAGGGCGTGCTGTTCAGCCATCGCTCCAACTTCCTGCACGCCATGCTGACATGCCTGACCGACGTCTTTGACCTGCGCAGCAACAGCACGATGCTGGCCGTCGTGCCTATGTTCCATGTGAGGCGGTCTGCTGCAGTGGCTGTGCTGTGCGGCGGCGTGCTGTGCCGTCCATGCTTTTTATGAGGGAGGTTGCGATTGGGTTTGCACAACTGGCACTCTCCAGCAAGCAAACAACCATCGTGCGCACCCTGGACCCGTGCCCGGTGCCTCGCGACTAAGCAAGCCTGCCCGCCCCACGGCTGCCTTTCTCAAAATAACATCCCCTCCCCTGTGCCGCGCTGCTTGCAAGTGCAGGCCAACAGCTGGGGCCTGGCTTTCGCTTGCCCCATGATAGGAGCCAAGCTGGTGCTGCCAGGTGCGCGTGCTGTCATGCGCTGTGGCAGCTCTTGCTGCTTTGGCTACCCACACCAAATGTGTTTTGAGTGCCCCAGGAAGCCGAGTGGCAGCCGAGTGGCCAGCGCCTTCTGCATCCCAGCTGATGCGAGATGCGCGTCGACTCACGACTGACGTACGCGCCATCCTGTACATCCTGTTGCAGGCCCCTACCTGGATGGCGCCTCCATGTACCGCTGCTATGAGAGGCATGTATTTGCACCGACTCACGAGTGGCGTCCATGTGTTACCTTGTAACTCTTGGGCATCCCATGAACCTCTGTGCAGGCCCCTACCTGGATGGCGCCTCCGTGTACCAGCTCATGGAGGAGGTCCGGGTGACGCACACAGCGGTGAGCGGGGAGCACACGGAAGGCTCCCGTTTGCCTGCCTGTGCGCCTAAAGGCTAGGCTGCCTACTGCCTGCCTGCCTGCCTGACTGACTGTTCACTTGTTCACCTGCCCAGCCGGCCCTCCTGGCCATGGTGTGCTGCCCCTTCCTGGTTCTTCTGCGCCTCTTTTCTCATCCTTCCACAAGCCTCTTCCCATCCCCCCGCACCTGGGTGTGCGCCTTCTCGTCTCCCTCCCACCTCCCGCCCCCCGGCAGGGCGTGCCCACTGTGTGGATTGGCACTGCTGTATCACATCGCAATTAGCCTCACGCGCTGCTTGTTTGCCACCCCTTTCTTCTCATGTGCGCTGCCAACCCTCCCTCGGGCGAAGTTGTACCATTCGCCAGGCACTGTAGGACAAGCCCCCCCACCCCACCCCGCCCCCACCCCTTTCTTCTCCTCAACCACCTCTCCCATCTTCCTCCCGGCAGGGCGTGCCCACCGTGTGGATGGGTCTGCTGGACCACATGGAAAAGAAGCGCCTGCGCCTCACAACCCTGCGCATGCTGGCGGTGGGGGGAGCCGCCTGCCCCAGGTGCGGAGAGGGGTCGCTGGGTGGGGCTGGGTGGGTGGGGGCCTCCCCCTGCTGTGCATGCTGGCAATGCTGGCCGCCGCCTGCCCCAGGGTGAAGGTGATGATTCGGTGGGTGTGCTGGCAAGGGGTCTTGCCATGTTGCGCATGCTGGCAGCAAAGGTGCTGCCTGCGCCAGGTGGGTGCTAGGGTATGGTGAATGCGAGTACGTTTGTGTGGGCAGTGTAGGGTGGCGGGGCGCACCTTTTTGCACATGCTGCCGGTGGGGACCACCCATGTGGATGCACCCTATTATATTATATTTCATCATTATATTATTTTATTATTCCCCTTGGCCCTCCCCACCCCCTTGTGTAGGCACCTGATCGAGTTTTTCGAGGGGCAGCACGGGGTGGAGGTGCTGCAGCTGTGGGGGATGACGGAGCTGAGCCCGCTGGGCACGCTGGGCGCCATCAAGGTGGGTGCAGGCTTGAGGGCTGAGTTTGGAAACGACTTGGGCTGTACAACTGTACAACCCTGGTGGAGTGCAGACAAGCCAGCGCTGGGCATGCTGAGGGCCATCCAGGTGTGTAGGAGGTGAGGGCGGGGCGGGCGACCCGGGCTTGCCGGCACCAACGCTGTCATACCAGGCACATTTTGTTTGCAAGCATTGTTGCCTTCCTTCAAACCAGCTCGTCCCTGTGGACCGTGTCACTTTTTACTGCAAGGCAGCTTGCAGCACCTGGGCCAGCAGGAGCGCATCTGTTTACTTATTCAACACGCATACATGTTTGTTCATGGTTTCTCTTGTTCTTCATGTCGCCCCCCTCCCTCTGCAGGGCAGCCTGCAGCACTTGGGCCAGGAGGAGCGCATCCGCCTGAAGCTGAAGCAGGGGCGGCCCGCCGTGCTCACCGACATGCGCATCGTGGATGAGGAGGGGAAGGAGGTGGCCTGGGACGGCAAGACGGCGGGGGAGCTGCAGGTATGAGGTTGTGGATGGGCGGATGGGTGGATGGGCAGGGTGGAAACATGGGCTAGGGGGCAGGCGTGGGTGAGCTCCCCTTGCTTCCCTGCAGATGCGCCGCGTCTGCCACACCAACCCGAGTCGCCACCACAAGCAGCCCATCGCTTCCCCTTCCCTTCCGCCCTCCCTCCCCCTCCCTTTCGCCCCCCGGCAGGTGCGCGGCCCCACCACCATCAGCCGCTACTACAAGAGCGATGGGCCGGCCACCGACGCGGACAAGTGGTTCAACACGGGGGATGTGGCCACCATGGATGAGCTGGGGCACATGCAGGTGGGTGGGAGGGTGGGTTGGCTGGTTGGTTGTTGGCGTGTGGTACAATGTGTGCAGTACACGGTGTGGTACAAGGTTTAGCACAAGGTGAAGTGCAAGGTGTTTGGATGCGGTGCAAGTAGCCAGCAGGCGGGTACCCCGCTTCCTTGCCCTGTGAGCCCTGCATACCCACGCCGACGCCTGCACCCACACCTACCTCTTGCCCCACCCAACCTTTGCAGATCACCGACCGCTCCAAGGATGTCATCAAGAGCGGTGGCGAGTGGATCAGCAGCATTGAAATCGAAAACGCGGCGGCGGGGCACCCGCAGGTGGCAGGTGCGTGCCGGGTGTTGCTGGCATGCCGCTGGCAAGCCAGGCGGGCGGGCAAGTGCTCAGGCGGGAGCGCAGCACGCCGTTCCTGCTGCAGTGTTGTTTTGTTGGGCTGGCTGGCAGCCCAACCTGCGTGCCCCGCACAGCTGACCAAGGCGGAGGCCAGCAGCCTCATAGACAGGCTTAAGAAGGCGTGCCCGCCCTGCTGCCGAGCGCTGGGCAGGCGCCCCTCCTGAAGCTTGCCGATGGTCTGCTGGCCCCTGCCCTGGTCAGCTGCAAGGGGCAGGCAGGTTGGGCCTGCCATCCCTGCAGCTGAAACACCCTCCCCTGCTGCGTGCCTTTGTCAAGCTCCCGCTGGGCAGGAATGCAGCACGCGCTCCGTGCTGTGGGGCACAGCACCGCCGCCCGCGCGGTCACCGCTGCACGTGCAAGAGGGCTCCCGCCCCGCAGGCAAATGGCTTGCACCAGTAACACCCACTAACACCCACTCCCTTTTCTCCCGGCCTGCTGCAGAGGCTGCTGTGATTGCCATGCCCGATGAGAAGTGGGGGGAGCGGCCGCTGCTGGTGGTGGCGCCCAAGGAGGGGCAGGTGGGTGGGGGCTTTTCAGTGGGGCACTAAGAGCTGGGGCAGGGCGCTGACGTGTGCCCAGAGGAGCAGCACATGCAAGGCAGCAGTTGGCAGGGTGATGTTGGCGCCGATGGAGGGGCAGGCGGGTGGGGTGCTCAGCTGGCACTTGCGCCCTGGGGCTCTGGGGCAGGCACTGGGGGGTGGGTCTGAGATGTGGAGCAAGGCAAACGGTGCGCATGGCTGGCAGAAGCAGACAGGGGCAGGGCACAGAGGTCTCGAGGCGCTTCACGTGCTGCTCCAGGCGGCGTACGTGCGCAGCCGCTGCAGCTCCGGGGGCGGCCTCCTGAGGCAGGCCCGGCTGCCGCCCTCGACCTACCCCTGAATGCTGGCAACCGCTCTCCTTCTCACGCCTGCCGCCTGACGCCCTGCCGCAATGCCCAGAGCAAACCGTGCCCCGAGACGGCAGGGTGGCCCTCCCATTCCTCTCGGCCACTGCTACACTCAACCCTTCCCCACCCCTGTCCCTGTCTACCTCCCTGCCCCCCTGGCCCCGCAGTCCCCCAGCCGTGAAGACGTGCTGGGCTATTTGGAGGGCAAGGTGGCCCGCTGGTGGATGCCCGACGACGTGGTGTTTGTCAAGGGTGGGTGCAGGGCAGTTCCGCGGCTGGGTGTGGGTTGTTGACAAGGGTGGAAGAGTGGTTTACCGGCTGCAATTTGCTAGTCGGTGTGGTAAGTAGGTTGGTGAGTTGGGAGTTGAGAGGAGCTGCTTGCCACCCGGTGACATCAGCAAGCCCATACCAGTTCGTCTCAACCCACCGCCTGGCTCATGTTTGCCCGTCATCGTGCAGAGATCCCGCACACCGCCACCGGCAAGATCAGCAAGCTCACGCTGCGCAAGCAGTTTGAGGGGCACCGCCCCCAGCCCCGCTCCCGCATGTGAGGGCGAGGCGCGGCTCCGCATGGCAGCGGCCCAGCCACGCTCGCGCCTTTGGCAAAGAAGATGTGGAGTGGTGGTGGGCGCTACATTGCACCATGCGGGCAGCCCAATGCTGCACTTGTGTCTGCCATGCCGGCCCGTTTTCGCTCGCCACTCCCCGCACACATCATACGCCACTGGCAGACTGCCACTGGTAATGGCATTACCAGGCTGTATCCATTGCTGTGCTTTGCTGAGGCCACTGACTGATTGCATTCGTGTTTGTGTTGATTAAAGCGCATGCAAACCAAGGTCTATACACCCCGACAGAAAGAGCGGGACGGTGCAGCGGGGTGCAAGAGCGGCGGCTGGCGATGCCAGCGGTGCTGCCCTCCTCAGCATCATAGGCAGCACCGTCAGGCTCGGCACGCGCAGCATGAGAGCCGTTGCCAGCAGCAGCATGGAAATTCCTCAGCACCACGCGCTGAGCTCTTCACAGCTCCTGGGTCTACGACAGGGCCATCTCCAGCTTCTCCTCGAGCCCCTCCCAATCCTCCTCTGCCTCGCCGCCCGTGCACAGCACCAGTGCGTCGAAAATGTCGCGCTGCTGCTTCCGGCTGTACCGGCCCCACCCTCCCAGGGCATCCTGCAGGCACAGAGGGGCCAAACTTGAGGGTTTCTTTTAGGTCCGGCGCGCAAAGAGCCAAAGGGGAATGGGACAGCGCAAATGCTGCCGCTAGTCAGGCGCACGCAGCGGCAGACGGTAGACTGGCGGGCAAGCTTGCCTGCCTCCCACCCTGGGCCCACCTTGAGGTGCTTCCCGCCAATGCCAGCCAGGGCGAGGTACTTGAGTGCTGAGTGCCCATCGCTGCCTGGGTTGCCCGGATCTGCATTGGCCAGCGCCTCCCGAGCCTGCTGCTTCATGCGTGCTACAGCCTCCAGCTTCCGTGCCGCCAGGGCAGCCGCCACCTGAGCCTCTGCGTCTGCCTGCCGGCCAGGCAAGCCACGGGCAGCATGAGCACATGAGGCCTCAGCAGCAGAGCTGGGGGTCGGTTGCTGCGTCTGCTGTGCCTGCTGTGCCTGCTGCGCTGCGATGACATCACCCTCATGCTGTGGCGGGCTCAGCGGGGAGGCTGCTCCCACCGGCGTCGGTGCTGCTGCAGCGTCTGCGCATGCGTCCGAGGCAAGAGCGGCGGCACCTGCGCCTGTACCCGTGGACAGCACCGCCAGCTGAGGCTGCACAGGGTGCTGCTGCTCTGCCGGCTGCTGATGCTGCGCAGGGTGCAGTTGCCCTGCCGGCTGCTGAGGCCGCACGAAATGCAGGTGCACCTTGGGTGCCCGCAAGCCAGACTGCGGCTGCTCCGGCACCTCACACCTCGGCACCGATGGCTCCTGCCCCCGACGCTGCTCAGCTTGGGGCACTAAGTGCTGCTGCTCAGGCTGTGCACCAACCGTACCAGGCGCCTGCCATCCCACAACCCGCTCTCCTTCTTGCATTGCCCCGTGCCGCTGCCGCTGCCGGCCGTCTCCAGGCTGCCGCTGTGCTGGCAGCAGCAGCTGTGGCTGCTCTGCCGGCGGCTCCAGCAATGCCAAGACGCTCGCCTGTGCATGCTGCGTGCGCTGCTCAGCTGCCTGCTCCTGCAGCGGCTGCTGCTGCTGCTGCTGCTGTCTAACTGCCCCTGCGCCTTGCGCTGCTACACGTGTGCACGCGACCTCGTGTCCCTCCTGCTCCTCCACCTCCTGCTCCTCCTCCGAGGAGTCCTCCTGCTCCTCCGCCACATCTTCGCGCGGCAGGACCCACGCCAGCCACGCCTGCATGTGCTCAACATCCTTGATCCCCCTGCAGATTGTTCCGGGGTGGTGTGCACGTCAGCATTGCCTGTGAACCACCCAGCACCAGCCCACCGACTAAGAAGGATGCCAGAGATTGCGGCGGGCTTGCGCTAAAGTTGTGCTGCGTGTCATTCTAAGACTTAACTGAAAGACTGGCACGCACGGCAAGCTGATGGTGAGAGGGAAAGTGAGCTTGTTAGAGAAGAGCCGGTTCAGCAGGAACACGGTTGCCGTACTTACTTGAGTTGCTCCACCAGTGCAGCATCATGCCTGTACTCCGCGCCACGCACGCTAAGCTTCAAATAATGCAGTGACTGCACCAGGCACGAAGCAAGTGCAAGGGGATGGCGGCAGGTATTGCTGGTATGTATACACAGGATCAAGATGGAGAAAAGCGGACTGCAAGGCCGTGTCCCGGCGGCGGCACTGAGCACAGAGGCGTGTGCTCCCAATCTGAAACCAGCAAAGCACTCCAATTGCGCACACGTGTGCCTGCCTGGCTGCCCGCCGTTTGCATGCTCACACCCACAACGCACCTTGCCCTCCGCCACACGCCTCCAAACTTGATAGAGGTCGGAAGCTACTGCCGCCTCTGCGCGGCGTGGCCACGTCAATGACCTGCGCACTTTGTGTACAACAAACTGCATAGCGTGGAGGTGGGCAGGGTGGAGCAGTGCTAATCAAAAAGGGGAATCAGGCAGGGGAAAGAAGGATGGGCAAGAATGCAGCAAGGGATGTGAGCAGGCAGGTGAGCAAGCGAGCAGGCCACCAGGCAAGCAGCAAAGAACGCAAGCCCTTCCCTCGCCTCCGCTGCTGCACCCTGCTGCGCCCCTCACATACGACCCACCCGGCCATTGGACTCACCTGCAGGCGGTACGTGCCGTGGGCACAACGTTCCTGCACACTGGGCAACTTCTGGCCCTCTGGCAGCCCAGCTGCCAGCTGCAGAGCCCGCGCAATGATGGCAGGCCGCTCCCCTGGCAGCGCTGTGCCCGCCTGCTGCGCTTGCAGCTCTGCGGGGCGCTGGTCTTGCCGCTGGTGCGCCCGACAGACCCCTCCCAGCTGCTGCTGCCCTTCCAGCTGCTGCTGCCCTCCCAGCTGCTGCTGCCCTTCCAGCTGCTGCGCCCCTTCCAGCTGCTGCGGCCGCTCTACCACGAGCCCGTCCCCTTGCCCGTGCTCTCGCGCTTGCTGTGGCGCTGCCTGCTGCCCAGCGACACCCGCCTCGTCTGCCGCTGCAGCTGATCTTCTGATGTGCTCCACCATGCAAGGGGCGCCGTCCGACATGGCGCCCAGGGCGGTGGGCCTCTTCGCTGCCACCTCGCCTGCTGCCCCATCCTCGTCTGCCGGGTGCTTGCGCTTGCGCCCGCCACCGCCTCCGGCCTCAGCCTCACATGCTGCCGCCACTGGCGCACTGCCACCCGGCATGCCTGTTGGCTGGGTCTGACAGGCAGTCTTGCACCTGCAGTCCACAGCCACAATCTGTTGCTGCTGCTCCGCCTGCTCGTCCTGCTGCTGCTGCTGCTGCTGCTGCTGCTGCTGCTGCTGCGCCTGCTGTGGCTGCTGCTGTGCTCGCTGCTGTTCTGGCTGCTCATGCTGCAGTGCTGGCTGCGGCAGTGACAGCGGCGACTGCACCTCCTGCTTCAACTGCACATGCCCCTGCTCATCCTGCTCCTGATCGGACAGGCATGGTGACTGCTGCTCTGACAGGCACAGCTGCTGTTGCCACGGCAAATGTGCCTGCCAATCAGGAAGCTGCGCCGTGTGCTGTTCTGAGGCACGTGTCACCTGCTGTCTGGGTGACGCTGATGGCTGCTGTGAGGAAGGCTGCCCGCACAGCAGTGGCACCACTCGCCGCACAACAGAGTCTGCCGGCGCTGCAATCCCCTTGCTGCAGGCTGAGCGGACGGGCGGTGCACGTGCCGACGGGCTGGCGGCCGCTACGGCTTCTGCAGCCTCCGCATATGCTGCTGCCGCCGAATCTATGTCTGCCTGTTGGACCTCTGCCTTGATTTGAGCTTCACATCTGGCGGCATCCGATGCGCGGCTCCCCATCGCAGAGCTGCTGGCTGGGCTGCCACCACAGGGTCGACCGCCGCCGCCGCCAGGCACAGCCGGCCGCCACTGGGCGTTGCAGGGTGGCTCGCCCGGGCTCTATAGCTGTCCCGGTACAACAGATAAGCCGCGGAGAGGCTCTCACGACGGTCCCGGAGGGGGCCTCGTTGCCGATGGAGGTGGCGCACACTTCCGAGGGGTTGGCCCCTTGAGGGCTGCGCCCGCTCCGGCTGCAACGGATACAACACGGGAGTAGGGTCCCGGAATTTATGCCCGATGGGTGAATTTGCCGGGAGGGAGCCCGCGGCAGTTCACATGCCAAAGCACGCTCAGCATAGCCCTGTCCAAGACAGAGGTACTAATGTACAAACTACCCACAGAGGTATACTTTCTATTAGTACCTCTGTCCAAGATCACAACCAAAGACCAGTCCCTGACCTGCTGGCACGAATAGCACCAACCCTCCATGCCTGCATCTACACCTACCTGCAAAGCGCTCCCGCCCGTGCCCTGGCCCTCGCCGCCCGCCACTCTCAGCCTCTCATCACTGTCCCCATCCCTGCCCTGCTCCCACCCTGCCACACGTGTCCGGTGCACCTCCCCAGGTGGCCCCGCTGGCAGCCTGCACGCCAGCCTGCCAGCCCACATCAGCCCTGGTATCGCTGCTGCCCGCTGGTTGCTACCCTGCCTGCATGACACGCGTACATGAGCCAGCGCTTACGCTGCCGCATGATGCTGCACTCCCTGCCCTTCACCCGCTAGCATACCTCCACTGCCTGTTTGACGATGCTTTTGTGTTCACAGGATTTGAGTGTTGCAATGCCACACTGGATACCAAAACACAGGAGGGCAGGGGGCCGGAACACTCCATGGCATCACAGCTACTGCAGCAGCTGCTACGCTCACCAGCCACCCTCTCCGCCGCCCCCACCGCCTCTGCTGCTGCCGCTGCCGCTGCCACCTGCCCCGGCCGCTGTGCCCCCGCCGCAATTTTCGCCGCCGCCGCCCACCGGCTCGCACTCGCTGCCCGCCGCCAGCAGCACCTCAGCTTCGCCCCTCAGGCAGGGCAGTACCAGGCCGTACCCCTCCTCCGTAGGATGCACCCCATCGGACATCACCCCCTCGTCCGAGGGGTCCAAGTCTGCCCCGCAGGTGCTGAAGTTCCAGCCGCGCTCAGCCGCCAGCCCCTCCCAGGCCTCGTTCCAGGGCGCCACGTCACCGGCCTCGCTGGGCAGCAGGTTGTGCAGGATCCGGTGGGAGGCGGGGTAGGCAAGTTCCAGCCAGCTCAGCAGGAAGTCCAGGCGCTCCGCCGTCTGCTCCAGCTCCCGCCCATACTGCAAGTTGTTCAGACCAATGTTGAGGATCTGTGCCGGGGGAGGGAGGCAGGGGGTAGGTCGTTGATTGTGAAAGTGTGCATAGAGGAGCTAACGGTTGTTGGGTGTGTGTTGGTACGGGCGGGGTGGGGGATGAACACTGGAGTCGGAATCAGAACTGGCTGGGTGAGAGGAAGATCGCAGGTACTCATGCAGGTGGTGGGCAGGCAGGCGGGCAGGGTGCTGGTGGAGAGCAGGGGTGGCCGTCACTCGGGCCGGTGTGGGCGGGCAGGCCGATAGGCGTGCAGGCGTGCGGGGGCGGGCAGGGCGGTGGGCGTGCGGGTGGGCACGGGCGGGCATGCAGGCAAGCAAGCGGGCATGCAGGCAGGCAGTCGGACGGGCAGGCAGGCAGGTCCGGCTCACCACTACTTTAGGGGACACCTCCAGCCGCTCCCCGCCCACCTGCAGCGGCAGGACAGCAGCAGCAGGCGGGAGGGGTGGAGGCAAGCTCACAAGAGGACGTCTGAGGTGGCTCTCTGCCTTGTACACACCCACCACTGCTTCACCCCCTGTTGAGTACCACAATCGCCCAGAGGTGCCAACAGACTGCACACCGCTGCATGCCAACTCAGCTCAGCATGGCCGCCAGGCCAGTTCGATGATGGTCTCGCCCATCACCCAAGGGGCCATCCACCCCCCGGCCCCGCCCACAGCTGCCCTCTCTGCTCCCCACAGGTCCCGACCGCCAGCGGCCGCCAGCTCAGCTCACCATCACTCGCCAGCTCAGCTCTTCCACCGTGTTGCCCATCACCCCCAGGGCGGCCGCCTCGAGACCCACAAAGGCCTCCTCCCACGCATCAGGGTGCCTGCTGACAGCGTGGGCGGTGATGCTGTCGCCAATCATGACGACATCAAACCTGCACGGGGGGGGCAAGCACACTAGCCAATTGACGGTCGTATCAGACTTCTACATCTGTGCCTTTAGCAGGGCAGGCCGGCTCGCGATGTCTGTGTATGTGACGCACTGCAGCGGCAGCGACGGCACCCCACGCGGCACGAACCCACTTGCTCACCGCTTGCCCACGGCGTTGGCCTCCTCCACGAGCGCCACATTGGCTACGTAACTGTCAGTGGCCTCCGCGTTTGGCTCCTGAAAAGGGTCGTATTTCTGAGCCCAGTCGGGCGTCTCGGGAAGGGGCCCGGCAGGTTGGCAGGGGTCTGCAGGGGCGGACGGAGCGGGGCGGGGTTGCAGGCGGGACGTGCGAGGCAGCGGCGGCGGGCTGTGGCGGCAGAGTCATGAACAGCCCACCGCGCGGTCGCCAGGCATCGCGTACACGCTCTGAGCAGTATCACAGAAGGTTCACCTAGAGCTGCGCGGGCCACAGCGCTCGCCAGCCACAGCGCCGCGAACACGGCACAGACACGGTGGGTGGGTCCTCTCATGCCTGAAGCGGGAAGACGTCAATTCAGATCCTTTATTAATGATCCCAGTTATCTGGGCAAGCCGGTGCGGTAGGTGAAGTCGCTGGAGGGTGTCCGCTCCGGCAACGCGGCACCCCTTTTTCCAACCGAGGTGCAGGACTGTTGTGGCCACGGCAATGCAATTGTCAGAATACGAGAAGATGAGACGAAGCAAGGTGAACGGACTACCCGCAAATGAATTCAGAAAGGCACCTGTCTGCTCATGCGCCGCTCTTCCCCCTCCCGCCCGCCTTGCCAGTCTGAGCACTGCCTCTTCATCAGATGGTGCCGCTGGGTGTCACGTGCTGGTGTGTTGCAAAATTTGCCAGCATTGCCATATGATACTGTGTAGAAAGAAAGGATTTTAAGGCAAGGCATGCAAGGAAGGCATAATTACGTCCGTTTCATCAATCAATACGGGCTTGAGGCTGTGGAGAAGGGCCAGCTCACGCACCAAGGCAGGATTGGCAGGTGGAGGGCGCAGGCAGGCTTCAGCGCCCGCCAGCAGGCACATGCCAGTGCGGGAAGATGGGGGGCTCAGCCCACGGCAGGTCCTCACCATACACAATCTGCATGCTGCCCTCTGCAGCAGGAGCGGGCGGGTGGCGGTCATTCCACTCCAGCCGCAGGCCCGCCCTGCCTTGCAGCGCAGCTTCCACCGCCTGGAGCGAACGCACGCTGGTGCGCCCACTTGGCGGCTCGACTACCAAGCTGCGCAGCGAGGGATGCGCGCGCGCCCAGGCCAAGACGGCATCCCGCTGCTTGGACGGCAGCGCCAGGAGGCCCCCGCCCGATAGCGCGAGCGTGTGCAGGGCCGTGGCCCCTGCCAGCTGGCGCAGGCTGGCAGCCAGCACCCAGGCAGGCAGCTGCATCTCTTGCAGGGCCTGCAGCCCGGGGCCGGCAGGCAGGGAGGGGACCGGTGTGGGGGGGCTGGAGCCGTCCACGAGCCAGGCAAACTTGCGCAGCCGGGCCAGCGTCCCCGCCGTCTTGAGCAGTGCCGTCGCTCCCGGCCGCAACAGAGTGCGTTCGTCTCGAACCGCAAGCTGTGTGAGTCCCTGCAGAGCCGACAGGCCGAGCGCGTCGTCCGCGTGCCTCCAAAAGCAGTTGACCATCCCCAGGGTGTGCAGCTGGGTGAGCTGCGTGAGGCACAAGGGCAGCTGCATGCATGGGGGTGGCAGGGGGGCGGAGCACACTACCGTAAGCTCAGTGAGGCGTGAAGGGCAGCTGCACGCAGGGAGGGCAGAGCACAGTGCCAAGCTGGATGTTTGGCAGGGCCGCGGATTGAGCGACACACAGCCACAGTGCACAGCACACAAGGGGTCACGCCACGTTGCCGCTGCCGGTGGCCCGATGCGACGCACCGCACAGTTGCGCAGCAGGAGGCGCTGGATCGGCAGCTGGGGCAGCACGTCAAACAGGGGCTCTGGTGGGGTGTAGGCGAGGGAGAGGCTGCGCAGGCTGGTGAGGCGCAGCACTAGCTGCAGGCACAGTCAGGGAAAGCAGGCGGTTTGTGAGAGTGTGCGCGTCGCTGCGCAAGCAGGTTGCGCTGCTCTCAGACCAGCGACCCAACCGATGTGCCGCGGCATGCTGGGCGCCCCGTGCTCAGCATGCCCCCAAGATCCAGGCAGCGCAGCGTGCACACCATGCTTGGCATGGTGTGTCGCAAGCATGGTGTGCCGCCTAGCATCCCCAGCGCATCGGTGCCGCTGCATGCTGGGCACAGACTGCCATGGCGCCGACGGCAGCACGGCGTGTCGCCTTCACACCCAGCCACCCACCCACATGAGGGTGTACGACCATCCATGTATTGCTGGCACAAGTGACCCAGCCCACCTGCTCCGCCACGACCTCTGTTGATTCACCATCCTCATCCTCAAAGCTCGCCCAGTGCAGGCGGGTGATGGACGGCGGCAGGAACGTGCTGGACGAAACCCTAAAGGTTGTGCCCCCCACTGCCAGCTCCTCCAGCAGCTGGAGGCGGCTGATGGAGGGGAGCAGTACAACCGTACCGCCGCCGGCATCAAGGTGCAGGCGGCGCAGGCCCCGCAGCGCGCCCGCGACGTCGTCGTCAAAGACCGAGCACCACAGCGGGGGCGGGAAGTGGAGGTCTCCAGACATGCTGTGGCTGTCCATGCTGAGATCACGCAGCTGCGCGGCCGGGCTGATCACGGGCAGCGCCTCGGAGAGCCGCGCCCATGCGGCAGGCACCTCCTCCACCTCCCTATCTAACACCGTCATGATATCCTCCTCCGAGTCATCCTCATCCTCCTCATCCTCATCCTCATCCTCATCCCCTTCTTCGCTGACAGCGGGTGCACACGCGGTGGCCAGGCGCAGGCGGCGCACGGCGCTGCCACCATAGTCCGCCAACCAGTCGGCCAGCTGCGCGGCAGCTTCGCGCAGCAGCCGGGCATCCCCTGGGAGGGCAAACTCCAAGGTGTCCAGCAGAGGGGGGCTGTGCACCAGGCGGTGCCACTGCCAGCACACCAGCGCCGCGCGCCCATGCCTGCGGTGTGGGCGCCGGGAGCAGCTTGTGTGCATTGTTTTTGTGGGAGACTGGCGGGCCCAGGGGCAGGTCGGGCCAGCCTGCCTGCCAACGAACGTGCTGCCATGTAGCAGAGGCTGGGATACAGTACAGGTCTCGTGGTCAGAGGGGTCTAGGAGCACTGAGTGAGTAGGTGGAGCGGTGCCAGGTGGCGGAGCGCGGGCTGGCGGCGCTCGGGCCTGGACATGAGCAGCTGCAAGGGCACCTAGCACGGCAGCCCCTGGCATGCAAAGGTATCCTGCAGGGAGACACCACGCCTCACCTGTCTGCAGTGCTCAGGTGAGCAAAAACCATTGTGAGCAGGGGGTCATCCAAGTCGCCAATGCCGACAGCTTTGGGGGCGGCGGCGGTGCGGCGGCGGGACATGGCGGCCGTGGGGGGCGGCTTACAAATCTGCACACAGAAAGGCGTGGGGAGGTCAGTCACTGGACACACACTGGGCCAGGGGGGCGAGCGGTGCCACTTCTCGCGTCTCCGGACAAGAAGCTCAACCTCTAGACGCGACCAATCGGTTCCTTATTATTACCTGTGGGCCCAGATGGAACGCAATTGCAATGGAAAATGCGGCTCCACTGCATCCACGACTCTTATCTCTTTTCCGCCGCCGCCGCTGGCGGCGCCGTCGCCACTTCAGCTCCACCCACGTGTGCATCATGAAAGACCAGACTCAGCTCGGTTCGGCGCCTCCCTGCTTCTCCCCACTTTGCAGCATGTACTGGCCTGGCCTCCATGTGCTCTCTCACGCACGTTGCAAATCTGCCAGCACTAGGCAGTGGCGCATGCACAGGCAGCCCATTCTCAAGCGTGCCCTCCACCATCAAAAAACAACTTGTTGAGTCCCCATACACACACCGTCTGCATGTCACGCACGCTATATATGTGCCCTTATTACACAGTCGCATGTTGTGTTAATAACCAGCAATACCCAGTGCCCAAGTTACGGGGCAGGCGCGTGGTGCGCAGGCATGGCGTGGCGCGCAGGCAGGCAGGCAGCCCGGCACCCGCCTCAGCTGCCCCCTGCTGCCTTCCGGGCCGCCGCCTCCTCCTCCAACTGCTTGTTGAGCGCCACATAATCCACGCCCCCGCCGCCCCGCCGCCGCCGCTTGCGCCCGCTCTCGTCGTCGCCGTCAGCCGCCGCCACGAGCTCCGGAGCTGCGGGAGTCGAGGCCGGGGCTGCCGGCGCGGCTGCCGGCGGCGCAGCGGCGCCTGCTGCTGCCACTACTGGACACTGCCACTGGGGCGGGTACGGTGCCTGCAGCTTGGCTATCTCTGCCATCTTTGCCTTCACAGCGGCATCTCCTGCTGCCTTGGCGTGCGCAATGATTTCAGCTAACTTGGCGTCCGCATGCGCCTTGAGCTCCGCCTGCTTGGCTGCCACCCGCGCCTGCCGCTCTGCCGCCCGCTTGGCTTCCGCCTCTGCCCGCACCCGCTTCTCGTGCTCCCGCTCCGCCTGCAGCAATGCAACGCGGCAGGAGGCGAAGCCGAAGCCAGTGCCAATCAGCATGGAATGGAGGGCCGGGCAGGGGGGTAGCAGGGCGGCCGGGACGCGGGCTTGACGAAGGGACGGCGGGCCAGCAGCGCTGCCATCTTTCTGCCCAGTTCAGGAAGAGGCCCAGGAAGAGGCAAGCAGGCAAACCATGGCCAGGCACAGGATCGGGCGAGAGCAGTAACGTCCAACCGTGTTTCCCACCGGCGGCGTGCAAGATGCACCCACCTTGGCATCCGCTGGATCCCACATCTGGGCGTTGGGCTCCGCCAGCGCCTTGACGTGCGCCGCCACGCTGCGCGCAAACGCCGACACCAGCGCGCCCTGCACCCAGCCGCAGTACAGGGGGGGCCAGTGTTTGCGAATGGCAGGCCCCATGCCGTGCCATTGCAGGTGCAAATGGTAGGCCCCGTGCCGTGCCATTGCAGGCAGGCGGTGCAGCGGGTGGTACACGCGCACGACAGCATCCCCCGGCCAAGTGGCCTGTACACACCAGCATGCAGCGCGTGAGGTAACCCACCCCCACCCCTTGCACATTTGCCCAGCAGGCTGCCTGGCCTCACCTGGATGCGGTAGCCTCCCTCCAGCACAGACACGATGCGCCCCTGGCAGCACCTGCGGCACGGGCATAGCGGTAATGATGGGGAAGCGGTTAACGGGCTACTGGGGCAAAAGCATGGTGGGTGGTGATGATGGGAGGATGACAAGCCTCTTGGCCCTGCGCACAGTGCTGGCACTGGACCAGCATGTGGCACCCAAGTCGTGGCACCCAAGCGGGGCAGAGCGGGCAGGCATGGATGAAACCAGCCACAACCGTGCACAGCGTCACCCCCAACAACCCCACCCTGCCCACCCAATGTCCCAACCGCATCGGAGCACCCGCTGCTCTCTCAATTACTCATGCACAACTAGCACAGAGCAGCACAGCACAGCACAATGATGCGTCAACTGCCCACCCCCGGGCTGCCCCCGCCCCCCACCCACACACCTGTTGGCCACCGCCACCAGCTGCTCCGTCACCCACTCAAAGTCGCGCTCCGTCACCCCGATGTACCGGAAGTTGATTTCGTCCTTCTTGTGGGCGTCAAAGCCTGCACAGCCGGTCATCGGAACGAGTGCAACGCGTCAAGCAACATCAATGAACGAAGCGGGAAGTTCAAGTTTTCCCTTCTCGAACATCAGAGCCTGCATGGCAGAGCACGTGGGCAGCGGCAGGTTGTAGAGATGCAGCGGACGCCGCTCTCGTCCAACTGGCCAGCGTCGTCCCTGTGCAGCCACCTGCCAGAATGCACGCATCTGAGTGGACCGCACGGGGGGTGGACCGCACGCACACACACACACACGCACACATAGATACCGCATGCATGTCCAGCCCAGTCACCTGCGCAGATGAAGATCAGGTCGGGCTGGAACTTGGCCAGCGCCGGCAGGACCTTGTCCCGCCAGGAGCGGCGCCAGAGTGCGGGCTTTGGGCCAAAACCGGGGATGCCGATGTCGATGACCCGGGGCCCCTCCAGAGGGGGCACCTGCCCGCCTGCACGTTGTAGGGAAGGGTGGGTGGGTGGGTGGACAGTGCCAGCAAGCTCTATTGGTACAGTATGGGGATGCCAGTGCTGATGACCCGGGGGCCCTCCAGAGGGGGCACCTGCCCGCCTGCATGTTGTACGGAAGGGTGGGTGGGTGGACAGTGTCAGCAAGCTGTATTGGTAAATGCAGAGATGCCGGCTGTCGTTGACCGGAGGGCCTCCCAAAAGGGCGCCTGGCCGCCTGCGACCGAGGGCGAGCGCAGAGGCAGGGGCAGGCGATGTCAGATGGTTGCATGGGTGCCTGGCGGGTCTGCCTCACGGGCCCCTTTACAGCCCTCCAATCCACCATGCAACACAAGCAGCGAAGACTCACAACAGCAGCCCATTTTGGTACACAAACTCAACGCCGGGGCCATGATGCCCCTTCCACCCCCGTTGCTGTGGACAGAAACACACCCACCCACATACAAAGTTTTCAGCCCCTCGCACACCTCGGTACACAAACTCGTGGTCGGGGTCCTCCTCAATACCCGCATCATCCCCGTCAGCAGCTCCAGCAGCAGCAGCAGCAGCAGCACTGCCGCCGTTGCCGTTGGCCATGGAGGCGCCGCCGGTGCCGGCGCCAGTTTGCTGCGCTGGCTGCGCCGCGGGCGCGGCCTGCTGCTGCGCTCCCCCATCCACATCCATCGCATCACCCGCCGCAGGCTGTCCCCCCGCTGCCGCCTGCGCTGCCGGAGCCGCCGCGGCCGCCGCTGCCGCCGCTGCCCGCGCCTCCTCCGCTGCCTTTGCCTCTGCCAGCTGTTTTGTGTCGCAGGTGGCCCCACTGCCAGGGTACACAAACACGGGGTAGTGTTCTGCCTTGGGACCGTAGCCTTGCACGCTGCAGGCGCAATGGCGCAGGGGGGAGGGGGTCACGGTCAAGCAGACAGACCGGGGAGGTGAGCAGACGTTCAGCCAAGGTGGGCAGGCAGGCACTGCCAGCCCCACCCCCTTGACAGCCACGTTTGGTAGCGCCTGCCTGCCCGTCTCGTGCTTGCGCCTGTCTCCTGGGCGTTGAGCGTATGGCAGCCGCAGGCGCATGCATGCATCAGTGGCCCGCCCACCTGGCAAAGAAGATGCACTCCTTGTCGGTTGAGTCCAGCCAGGGCTTCCACACAGCAAAGGTCTGGGAGCCCTCGCTGCAGCGGGAATGGGCAGCGGGAAGGTGGTGGCGGTACGTGTTGAGGTGGGGCACAGGGTCGGGTGCAGAGGGTGGGGGAGAGCGGGCCCTCTCTCACGGGGGCTTGTGACCCCTCAGCTGCCCCATATTAGCACCACGGTGCTTGCCGCTGGCTTCTGGCTGGTAGGCTTGCTGGCTTGCTGGCTGGCTGGCATGCTTGCCTGTATGGCGTCTTGAAGTGGTAAGTGGAGGAGGAGGGGATGGTGTTGGTGACGCAGGCCTCTGCAGGCAGCGAGGGAGACGAGGGGGCATCATTGGAATCTCTTTGCAGGTAGATGATGGGAAGGATGCAACCGCAGCCAGGGCACATGTACGGTCGTTAAGCTTGCCGGGGCAAACGTGCATTGCCAACACTGCCTGCGCCGCTAAATGCCCTGCCTGCTCACGCCAACCCAAACTTATGCCTAGATCCCCACCCACCTGTGCCGTTGCCGTGATGCACATCAAAGTCAACAATGGCCACACGCCTCACACCCGCCTGCATTGCATTGCATGATGCGGATTGTTGGGTAGGAGGGGTGGGTGGGCGGGTGTGGAAAGCCGGCAGGCAAGCAGGTGGTTACGTGTCAAGCAGCCAGCAGGGCATGGAGGCCAGGGCAAGCGGCCAGCAGGGCATGGACGCCAGTGTGCGGACAGGCAGGCCGGCAAGCGGCCAGCCAGCCAGCCAGCCAGCCAGCCAGCCAGCCAGCCAGCCAGCTAGGACCAAGTAGTAGTGGCTTTTCTGCTGTTTAACGTCCTCCTCTCACTCACGTGGCGGTACACGTTCATGGCGTAGGCGGCGCCGATGGCTGCGTTGTTGAACAGGCAGAAACCGTGGCTGCACACAAGAGGTAGCGGGGGGCGAGAGGGGGAGAAAACATTGGTGATGATGCGCTGCGGCACGGCGGACCAGGGGGAAGAGGACCACGCGATGGTGTGAACAGCTACAGCATTGCTCTCACCTGCCGCTGCCGTCATTCTTGTTTGTCACCACACCCAGCGGTCAGCCGATGCATAATAAATGCACACAGAACTTGCCAGCACTGCCCGCACCTGCCGCTGGGGTCGTTCTTGTTTGTCACCACGCCCAGCGGGCCGGCATGGTGCCCCGGCGGGCGCACCGCACAGAATGCGTTGGCCACCTGGAGGGGCGGCATGTGGGGGCGGGGGAGGGGGCGGAGGCGAGGCGACGGGCGGCTCAGGGGAGAGACAGGAGAGGGCAGTGCTGCTCCGATCAGGAGCCTGATGCGCAAACAGGGCTTGCCAATGCCCCGCTATCTGTGTAGGCAGCCGCCGGCCAGAGCACCCAGGCAGGGCGGCGCAGGGCACGGCAGTGCAGGGCAAGGCAGTGCAGGGCAGCGCAGGGCTGCGCAAGGCACAGCCCCCAGGCGGGCGTGCCTCACACCAACACATGCTGCACCAACATGCTCTGCACTTGCCTTGCCACTCATGACCTCGTCCACAGCGGTGCACGTGGCGCCGGCGGCCGCCAGGGCTGCGGCGTACGTGCCCCGGGACACAGCTGTGTCGCCGTCCAGCTGGCCAATCGCGTCTGGGTCCTCTGGCAGGGCGTCACACACCGTCTGTGGGGAGGGTGAAGAGCGGGGGGGGAAGGCAGGGAGGGGGGCAAGCCAGTCGGGACAGGGAGCAGGAAGTTGAAAATGCAAAAAACAAAGGTGGGAGGGGTGAGCAACGGAGTGCATCGCCAGAGTAGCTCCCTGTACGTGAAGCCCATCAACCGGGCACACACACGCTACCGGCATGCGCCCGCACATAGCTTTTGTCATCACACACCGCCAGCACACAATATGCAACACACAACCAACAACAATGCTGCACATCTATGTGGCAGGCATACATGATTCCAGGCATACATGATTCCACCCACGCACCTGCAGCACACCCGCCAGCACAGAATGCAACACAGTCCCACCTCAGGCAGAATGCTACACACACCTGGATGCGCCGCACGTAGTTCCAGTCGTGCACGCGCAGCACATCCGCCAGCGCTGCCCGCTTGCTGCCCTCGTCCCACGCCACCCGCCCCTCAAACTGCGATGTGCGCAGGATGCCCCAGTCTGCATGGCGGCCAATGGGGAGGTGTGCGGGTGGGCATGAGCGCATGCAGGTGGGAGGGTGAAGTGTGCACACCCCGCTCTTACACTCCTATGTGCGCAGATGCCTTGGTCTGTGCAGGGCACGGCGGCGGAGGAGGCAGGATGGGTTGCAAGGTGGCTGCCATTGGCAAGGCACGGCAGGCGTGAGCGTGCAAGCAAGGCCTTGCACAAGCGTAAAGTCAGCAAGCAAACGAGCCGGCCTGCTGGACCCGGCCCCTGGCACGGATGCCTGCACCTTGGACTTGAAGCCTGTAAACACCACCCCTGCCTGCCCTCGCCTGGCTACGCCAGCACAGCAACGCACCCCATGTCCTCCTGCCATCCACACTGCACCCACCAGACTGTAATGGCACGCAATGACTGACACATTTGCTCACAGCCCACCCCCCGCCTCACCAGGCTTGGTCAGCACGGTGAGGCGCTCCATGTTCTCAGGAGGAGCCTCCCCAGCCCCCGACCTGCAGGCGCTCGGATGCATGCGCGGATGGGTGAGCAGATGAGAGCAGGCAGGTGCACGGCAGTCGCCAGCAGCGTCCAAGCCCACACATGGTGGGAAAGCTGTCCAACGGCTGACGCCTGGAAATGCGGCGGGGCGTGAGGGAGGCAAGCGCTGCCCACGGCGGACAGCTGCCGGTGGCTGCGTGCAACCCCCACTGCGCCCTCTCTGCCTAAGCTTCCATAGATCCCGGCGCACACTCAACAGCATGCAGCAGGCCAGAATATGTTGTTGAGGGGGAGGCCCACATGCAGCAAGCCAGGGTGGGAGGGCAGGCAGGGGTGAAGGCAGGCGCTCACCGTGTGATGGGTGCTGGGCAGGTGTAGTGCACAAGGCACTCTGGCGGCGCCACAAGCAGCGTGCGGGGCTGGACCTGCTGCGGCGGCTGTTTCCCCTTCAGATGGCTGGCCAGTGCTTCCGCCGCGTCCTTCCTGCTCAGGTCTTGTGCCAGCCTGGCGTGGTGCCGACGCGTCGCCAGGTCAGCAGGCGTCAGCGCCAGCTTGGAGCGAGCTGCCACTGCCTCGGGGCAGGCGTGCGCCAGCAGGGCGGCGCACTCCCTGCTGCCCGCCAGCGCTGCCATGTGCACCGCGTTCTGCCCCGCCTTGTTCTTGGTCCGCACCAGAGCGGCCGCCGCCGCTGCTGCGTCGCCGGCCCCGCCCGCCGCGTCCAGCAGAAGCTGCACGGAAGCCACGTGCCCCTCCCGTGCCGCCAGGTGCAGCGCAGTGCACCCGTGCTTGTCCTGAAAGATGGCCAGCGCCGGGGGCACAGCGTCCTCCTCCTCATCTGCGGCCGCCGCCGCTGCTGCTGCTGCCATGTCAGCGCCGGCGGCAGCCGCCGCAGCCGCCCGCTGCTTGGCAGCCGCCTCACACTTTGCCCGCAGCTGCGACTGCTTCTGCTTGGCGGCTGCCAGCAGGGCGCGTGCCGCGGGCTCAGTGTTCAGCTGGCAAGCCCAGTGAAGTGCCGTGCGCCCATTGTCGTCCCTGTGTGGGCAGGAGTGGGGGCAGGGCGCGGCAGTGAAGGCGTGAGTGCACCGGTGGGCAGGTAGGTGGGGCATGTTGGTGACGGCATGGTCTCAGAAGCTGCGGGGACAGGACACAGCATTGAGCCACGTTTCTGTGCAAGCGTGTGCAGGAGGAACTGTGCTGGATAAGGAGTGTGGTCTGACGGGCAGCGGTGCAGCACCGGCGTGAAGGAAGCGCCGGCGGCAAGTGCTCCGGTGCAGCGTCAGTTGCTGTTGCATTGTTAAACAGCGCACGCCGCATGTGGAGCGCGGCGTGTCCCTTTATGCAATGCTTGTTGGGCCCGCAGCAGCGCGCAACGCAACGGGGCAATGCACAGTGCAACAGGGAGTCACTACCGCACTCACTTGCAAGCAACTTCACATTGCCTCGCAACACTCACCACTCACCAGTCCACCCCCATCCCGCCCCCACCCCTCGTACGCCACCCTGCGCCACGCACCGTACATACGGGTCTGCATCGTGCTGCAGCAGCAGCGCCACCGCGCTCTCAGAGAATGCGCGCTTGCCGGCGTGCGAAGCCACGCACACGGCCACGTGCAGCGGCGGGGAGCCCTCGCAGGCCACCTCCGTGGAGGCCCCGCACTCGAGCAGCGCACGCACAGACTCAATCTGTCCTGCAGAGAGGGTGGCAGGCAGGCAGGCCCGGGGAGTGGGTTGGGGCCGGTGAGCTGCTGTGCACTTCCCCTTTTCCAGCGTAACGCCAGCGGGTTGTGCAGCGGCCACAGCACAAGCCAGAGTCCACCCAACACCCGCCCACCCACCGTAACATCAGCAGCACGTGCGCAGGGCGGCGCGCTTCCAAGCCGTGCGCTCCAGTGCAGCACCAGGGTGCCTGGTCTCACCGCGCGCCAGCACCCACCAGCACCCTGCACCCACGCACCCTCTTGCGCACCCACCTAACCACCCACACCCATACCCACCCACCGTAGAGCAGCGCCACGTGGAGGGCGGTGCACTTTGTTGAGTCCCGGCGGTCGGGGTTGGGAGGCGAGGGGGCAGAGGCCTCGGCGGCATACCGCGCCAGGATGTCCTCCTGCAACCGGGGAGGGGACGGCAGTTTAGACCGAAGAACCTCCCAGGCTTGTGCACCACATGTTGTGCAAGGGCAGCATGCACAGCCTTGTGGCAACCATCATGTTGCATTGCGCATTTGGGGGGGCGGGCAGGCAAGGAAGAAGGGGAAGCAGGCCGGTGCGGGCAGTTCCCCACTCAGGGCTGCACAGGACGGCAGCAGGCGCAGGCCTGGCGTGTTGCATTGCACAGAGTTGTGTTGGACAGCGGCGGCAGCGGGTGCACGGCAGAGTGCAACGCACCGGATCGGCAAGGTCCTCAGCAGCCGGCAGCTTGACCTCTGGTGGAGGAGTCAGAAGCTGGCGAATCAGCTGTGCGTCGCCCGCTTGGGCCGCATCGTGCAACGGGCTGCACAGTGGGGTGCAAAGGAGAGGCAGGCACGCTCGCTGCGAGTGGAGACGGCACGCAGTGAGGCGGCAGCGGCGGCGGCAACAAGGGTGCGGTTGCCGGCTCCAGGGCGGGCCCACTGAACAGTCGCATGCAATTACTACTAATGATCGTGAACGGAGCCCCTCAGGCCAGCAGGCGTCCACAAGACGTGGGGGCAGGCGACACTGCGGGATGATCGCGCGATGCGGCACTTGCTCGATCTGATAGGCAGAGCAGTAGATGCTGCGTCCTTTGCGCTGCCGAAGCGGAGCCAAAACTTACTAGGAGCTGTTCTCCAGCTCGCCCTCCGACTCGCTGCCGTCGAAATCGTCGTCCGACATATTTTAGGCCTCAACAGGTTATCGGATCACTCATGCGAGGAGAACACCAGCGAATTTGAGCACCTTTGGGACTCGTGCTGCGCAAGGCCTGTCCCGGCTTGAAACCGTGTGGCCCGACAATGGGAGAGTCTGTACACAGGCTCCAGCGCCCCTCCTCCCCTCCGGAAGGTCAGGAGCGTGCGGCAGTGGAGTGCAAGCTCTTTGGGCCTCGCAGCAACCAGCGCAGCGGAGCTGTGCGGCCCCATCTGGACGCTGATCACACCTTCTGGGGTTGGAAGCGCGCTAGGGCTGTGCGCGGCCAGCAGGTGCGCTCAGAGAGCCTTGCTGGACGGGTCCGCGCGGGCTGCAGCAGCGGCGCCGGCCAGGTGCCCCCGCTGCCCCGCTTGCCAGCAGCCTTGCCAGCACCTTCTGTGTTTCCCATTCTTGCACCGCATGACAACACGGATATCACGCTGCCTGCCAGTGTGCTGCGCCCCAGTGCTGCCCGATTCCTTGCCGCCGTGCTGCCCCTTGCTTGCATGCGCCTCCGTTGCCCTCATTTGCCCCTCCTCTCGCCGTCCCTCCTGTGTGCCAGGATGGCGAGGGCACCAAAAGGGGCGGAGGTGCTGGGTGGTGTGGCAGAGGTGATGGATTTGGACTTCCCGTTGGAGGACGCAGACTGGGGTGAGTTTTATGGGTGCTGCTCAGCTGGGTGCTGGATTTGCATGCCGCGTGCGGCAACGTGGCTCATGCCTGTGCCAGCATGGAGGGTGCAGACTTGGGTGAGAGTGCTGGGGCGTCACCGCAAGCGCCGCCCAAAGGAGAGGCTGTGAAGCCGAGAGGGCGCTGATTCTCACAGATCGGGACCGCTCCCAAACAGACTCAACCCCGCACAAGGGGTGTTGAGCGTGTTTGGGGTGCCAGGGTGGTGCATGCTGTGCTGGTGCATCTGTCTGCCAGGAGCAAGGCAGCAGCGGCTGAAGATGCTGATGGGTGCTGCCTGGGTCGTGAGACACATGTCTGCATGTGCGCCTGTAGAGGCCCCCTCAATCGCCCCTCCCTGGCTCCCCCGCATCTTCCCCGCCAACCTGGCTGTCGCTCTCCCCCTTCCATTGGCACATGCAGAGATGATGGTGGCGGGCCCTGCAGATGACCAGTACAACGAGATATTGGACAAGGAAGTGCTGCAGCAGCTGTGCCTGTTTGGCACCGCTGCAGACACGGATGCCAGCGGGAGCGTGGCGGCGGCGGCGGCGGCCGCCGCCGCAGCGGCCGCCCCGCCACCGCCCCGCGAGATCCCGCTGCTGCTGCAGCAGCCGGGCGGCGGGCTGAGCGGGCTGGGTGGCGCGGCCCGGCAGGTGGCAGAGCTGCTGGCAGGCACCCACCCCAGCATGCGTGGCACCTCCCTGGAGGACTGGCTGAACGCTGATGGGCCCATTGTGGCCATCACAGCGACTGGAGTGCCAGATGCTGGCGCGGGTGCGCCGCCAGCTGGCTCACAGCCAGGCGCTGCGCCCATGAGTGCCTCTGCGGTTGCCGCCGCCGCCTCTGCCTGCTCGCCGACCAATACGGGGGCGGGCAGCACCGGGGCGCAGCTGTCGCCTTCGGGCGCTGCGCCGACGCTGGCAGATGCCAGCTCACTTCCGGCTCCGCCCATGTCCGGCGGCGCCGCTCTGTCGCAGGGCGGCCGGCCGCTGCCGCTTGGGCAGCAGCTGCAGATGCAGCACATTGCGGCGCAGCTGATGGCGGCGGCCGCGCCGCTCATGGAGCCAATGCAGCAGCAGCAGCAGCAACAGCAGGTGCAGCAACAGCAGGCACATCAGCAACAGGCGCAGATGCAGCAGCAGCAGATGCAGCAGCAGCACATGCAGGACATGCAGGCACATCAGCAGATGCAGGAGGCGCAGCAGCAGCACATGCAGCACATGCTAGGGCACCTGGGCGGCGGCGAGTATGGCGCCATGCCGCCGCCCCACGCTCACACCGCTCTCTTCCCAGACATCAGCGCACCGGCGGCTAGCACGTCTGGCTGGCACGCCGCGCCTCGGATGGACGTGCCCCTCACCACGCCTCAGCAGCTGGCGGGAGAGCTAATGGCACTGTTTGGAGGCGGCAGTGACGCGGGCACCGGCGGCCCCTATGCCCTCAGCCCCAGCGCCAGCTCGGGTGCCGTGGAGAGCGTGGCTGGCGGCAGGGGCGGGATGAGTGAGATGGAGGCAGATGCAGCGGCGGCGGCCCTGCTCATCACGCAGCTAAGCGGCCTGCAGGGGATTGACCTGCAGGGTCAGCTGAGCGGGCTGCAAGGGTTTGACCTGCAGGGGCTGACGGCCGCCCCGCCCGCCGCGCCCGCCGCCGCCGCTCATGCTATGCCCGCTGCGCCGTCGATGATGGCGGCCGCGCCGCCCGCACCCGCCGACACGGCCGGCACCGCCCCCGCCCCCAGCATCACGTTTGGGCCCGTGGGGAGCATGGATGAAGAGGGGGATGACGATGGTATTGTGAGCCAGCTGATGGGTGACAGCAGCGGGGCGTTCAACCCGGGCAGCGACTCGCTCAAGCCCACCACGCTCAAGCGCTTCTCAGACAGGTGCGCAGCCGGCGTGTGCGGACGGTTGGCGGGGCATCGGGATGTGGCAGATGGCATGCTGCAGGGTGAGCAGGCGCCCTGCTCTTGGTGAACTGCTTGCATGGCTGCGTGTTCTCACAGTCGCTGTGTTTGCCTCCTATCATGTTTGTTTGTGAGAGACTGGCAGGCGGAACAAGTGCTTTTGGCATTGCATGAGGAGCAGCGATCTGGCAGTCACACAGTGTCTTCTGCATGGTCGGCTTGCAGGCAGAAGAACCGCATCGCCAAGATTGAGAGCGAGCTGGCCAAGCTGCAGCGGTCGATGCACCAGATGAAGATCGAGAACGAGAAGCTGAAGAGCAAGGTGTGTGTGCGTGTGTGTGCTGAGGTTTCAGTGCTCTTCCGCTGTGCCTGCTGTGCCTGCTGCGCCTGCTGTGCATGCTAGGGAGCACCAGGCCAGGATTGAGCTGCACAGCAAGGGGCTGCAGCGCTGTGCATGCTGGCCTGCTGTGCGCACGGCATCTGCAGCGGCCGCTGTTCTGCATACAGTGGTTTGCAGTGCTGTACCGGCCCCAGTCAAGCATCGTCCGTGGGCACGCCCGCCCTTGCCTCTCTGCCTGCCCGCCTGCCAGCGCACCACCATCGCCAACATGCCACCTGCACTCTGAAGAACCTTCTGGCAAAGCTCCGCTCGCCGCCCTCCTGCCCACTGTACTGCATACTCACTCGCCCCACCCTGCCTGCCCTTCCCTCCTGCCCCGCCCCCCCGTCAATCCACTGCACAGAACACGGCTGTGGAGCAGCAGCTGCGCACGCAGCAGCAGCTGCAGGAGCTGGCAGCCGCCGTGACCAGCGCCAGCGCGGCGGCTGCGGCGGCCGCCGAGCATCACCAGCAGCTGGCGGGCGGGGCGGGCGGGGCGGAGCAGGGCCATCCAGGGCCCCCGCTGGCAATGGCCACGGGCCGCTCCCCTCCCAACAGCCAGAAGAAGCTCCTGCTGCAGCTGTCGGACAGCATGCGGCCACAGGACAAGGAGGTGCGCTGGGCTGTGCTGAGCTGTGGTGCGCTGCGCTGTTGTGCACTGTGCCAGGCTGTTCTGGCTCGGGCTGGGCTGGGCTGTTGGCAGGGCTAGCCAGAGCTGTCGGCAGTGTGCAAGCAGCAGGCCCGTGGCGGGCTGCATGGCTGGTGAGGGGTGTGCTCTGCGCGTGGTATAGTCGAGTCTTGAAGCAGTGTCGACTGCATGCATGCCCACGATGGCGTGCTTTATCTTTGTGTACAGACGTACTGATGGGGCTCCCAAATAAGGCAGAGGGCAACGTTGCAAGCCCTTGCACGGCATCACGTGCCGCCGACCACAGAGGCCTGCCCTGCCTGCCTCCCACCTCTGCTGCTGCGCCCGCTGCTGTGCACTGCTGTCCCGTGTGCTGCAGATGATGGCGGTGGCGGCGCTGACCTGGCCCAAGCTCAGGGAGTGGTACGCCAAGCTGGTGCTGCGCTTCAGGTGGGTGGGTGGGTGTCTGAGCGGGCAGGCGGGAGGGAGGGAGCGGTGTGGGATGTTCAGGTGGGGTCTTGCTGCAGTGAGGGCGTGTGTGTTATGCCGAGCTCCGCTGCTGTGCTGCTGCAGGGAAAGCTGCGCGGCCGTCCCTGGCCCCCGCCACACGCAACCCAGATGACCGCCGTGCCAACAACATGCGTTGCCTGCCGCCCCCATTGCTGCTTCCGCTGCAGGGATGCGCTGCACAAGGCTCCCTCCCTCAGCCCAGAGGAGGCAGAGAAGGCAGCCAAGGAGGCGCTGCGCAGCGGGGTGGGTGGAAGGGGTGGGTTGTTGTGGTGTGTAGGTGGGGTGTGATGTACTGCATTGTAGCGTGCTTCAGTGCCTGCGTACACGTACCATTGTGTTCTGCAAGGCCTGTGCACAACGGTCCACGCCCGCACCTGCGTGTGCTGCCGTGCCCAGCCTACCACCTGCCCTAGCTGCCACAGCATCCTCGCCCCTGCGTGCCGCTGCCCGAACACCATCCCCACTGCGTCGCACCTGCCCCCCTCTTGGCACCTGCCCCCCTGCAGCGCTACTGGGACCTGCTCGTCCTCATCTCCCGCCCCGACCTCTCCACCCGGCTGCTGCAAGAGGACATTGCGGCAGGGGAGGCAGGGGACCTCACGGCGGCAGCCACCGCCGCCTGGCCCGCAGCGGCCGTGCAGGCCATGCAGCTCAGCGAGGCGCAGCGCAGCGCGCTGGCGACGGCCTGGCAGCACCACCGCCAGGCGGCGGAGCAGCGCGCGGCGCGCCGCCAGGAGCTGCTCTCCGCCATCCGCTGCGGCTTCCTCGTGGTGAGCTGATACGAGTTGCCTGAATGCGTCGGTTGTTAGCTTTCCGTGGAAATGCTTCTGGTGATGCGGGAATGGGTGTTGCTGTAGGTGTAGCACTCAACACACGTCGTGTGCCAAACTTGCGCCGCTGCCCGCCCGCTCTGCCTGGCCCACCCACCCTGTCTGCTGGGCAAGAAGGCAGCGTCAGGTAGCCAGCCTGGCCGTCCTAATTCTGCCCCCTAACCACGACTCCTTCAACCAATGTGTTCTAACACCTGCAAGAAGCCAGCTAGACGCGCGGGCATTGAACTGTGGCAAGCCTCGTGACGTTCACCCCACCCTTGAAACACTTTGACCTGTGTTCCCTCTCCCCCCACACCCACACCCACACCCACACGCTAGCAGCACCTGCAAAAGGCCAGCCCCGAGGACATTGAGCTGGGCAAGCCCCTGGCGCGGCAGGGCCTGGGTGCCATGGAAGCCCTGCGCCTGGTGGTGCGCCAGGAGCACGTGTCGGCGGTGCAGATCGCCTGTGGACTGCGCAAGGTGGGTTGCGTTTGGTGGGGCAGAAGCACGCGTTGCGGGCATGTGGGGGAGGGTGATGGCCGGGTGGGCGTGGGGATGGGCGCGCGGGTGGTGCGGCAGGGGCACGTGTCGGCGGCGCCAATTGCCTGCAGGCTGGGCTGCGCCTTTGCTCCCCAAACCGCCCCCCTCTCCCTCTCCTTCTCGCTTTGCAGGTGCTTTCGTCGGTGCAGCAGGCGCGGCTGGCGGTGGCCGCCTGGCCCTGGTACCCAGACCCAGCCAAGTGGGCGCCCCTTCTGTGCGAGAGGGCCGACTCGGCCAACTAGATCAGCGCAGCCTGGGTGGTGGGCCTGCTATTGTGGCGGCCGGTGGGCCGGCCTTTGAGAGCGGCAAGCGGGAGCGACGCCTCAATTGCGGGCTGGCGCCTGCTCCCGAGATGCCTAGGCGGGCGGCTGCCTCGCCCCGCCACCGCCCGTGTTTCACTGCACGGACTACCTGTTGTGTGCGGGGTACCCACCCCGCCCCAACTGTCACAGCGCATTTCAATCTAGAGGAAGATCGATCTTGATTAATATGGCAATGCCTAGCAACAACCCCACCTCACCCGCCCAGAGGGGTTGGTGTGACCGGCATATGCATGTTCTGTACCAACACTCACTTAGTCTTGTGGCTCACACCGAGTCTGTGTGTGCCTTTACACCCTCCCCCACTCTGTGCCTTGACCCACCCACCCTGGCCCCACCCGCCCACCCATGACGTGCTTTTCTCGACCCCGCCCGCTGAGCATGCGCGCAGCAAGTCAGCAGCAACCGCAGCTCTGATTGGGAAGCTTACAGTAACTCGCCATTAGACGTCCACACGACACAGTGAAGGCAGGGCAGGCACAAGCATCCGGACAGCAGAGCCTGGAGAGCAGCATTGCGTCAGGTCTCTGCTGTCAGCTCAGTCTGCGGCTGGCTGTCGCCTGCCTCCTTGGCGCCAGTGGCAGCGCTGCTGCTGCCAGGACCTGCATTGGCAGAGTCGCCGCTGCTCTCTGGCCGGCCGCCACTGCGGCCAGCCCCTCGCCCCCGCCCGCCGCGCCCGCCCTGCCTGCCTCCCCCTCGTCCCCCGCGGCCCTCGCCGCGCCCGACGCGGCCGCTGCGGTCACCGCCGCCGGCTGCTGGCGGCCCCTCGCCCCCGCTGGACACCCGCACTTCGCCAGCCTCGCCGCTGCGCACTTCGCCAGCACCGCTGCGCCCATCCTCCTCGCCACTCCCATCCGCTGCCTGCTCGCCCTCTCCCTCTTCCTCCCCCTGGCCCCGCCGCTCCTGACGCGCCTCCCGTGCCGCCTTCCGCCCAACATACTCCTCATACCTGCAT
The DNA here is from genome assembly GCA_029339195.1 of Micractinium sp. NFX-FRZ. NCBI lineage: Eukaryota > Viridiplantae > Chlorophyta > Trebouxiophyceae > Chlorellales > Chlorellaceae > Micractinium > Micractinium sp. NFX-FRZ. The sequence goes on from JAPTJF010000198.1 coordinate 42,252, forward strand.
GCATGAAACACACATGAGCTTAGCCAGAAGCTCATATAGCATGACGAAGTGCTGCCGGTGCAGTGTAGTTGATGCACTTTGGGAAGGGTGCTGGTGACCTGCAAGCACCAGCAGCTGCCCTCCTCCTGTCCTGCACCCCACGCACCGCTGCCGCCGCTCCTCCTGCTGCGCACGGAATGCGGCCTGCTGCGCCTTGAACGCCGCCCACCTGCATCAGTGGGACAAGCAGGGGATGGGGAGGGTCAGGATGCATCGGGATGATGGTCAGAACAGGGCTTCCACATCTCCAGCTATGAGGCATGATGAGCAAGGACTGTCTCATACTGGCGCAGGCAACTGCTCACATCACCGGGCTCTGATATTCATGTGAAGGGCGCAGGCGTGTGCTTACGTGGCGTCCAGCTCAGCACGCAGCTCCTTGACCTTGGCGTACGCCACCGTATTCATAGCCCTGCATAACAATGGGACAAGAAGCAACGCATGGGCGCACAGACACATGCCCACGCTGGCATCGACGTATATACGTACCACCTGGCTCATGCCCTTCCCAAACCTGCAAAGCATTTGATGGCATGTGAAGCCACAGGCACATGGCGGTTTTCTACACAAACGGGCTGCTTGCTACAGCATGCAGCCGCGGTCTGTGGGCCAGCTACCCCCGGGTCCCAGCACCGGCCCACCTGCACTCGTCCCGCTCCCGCAACAGGGCCGCCAGAGCAGCGCCCTCCTTTGCCTCCGCAGCTGCCAGAGACTTCAGCTCCTTTTGTGCTGCCGCCTCCTGCTCCTTCACCTGGGGACGGCAAGAGCAGGCAAAGCAGGCGAGGGTTTGCCAGGCGGCCCTCAGCTGCAGCAGCAGTAACCTGACCGAAGCCCTGCTGAACAACAGCAGGCGAGGCAGCGAGCCACTAAGAGGAGAAATGATCACAGTGTGGATGCAAAGCCCGCCAGGCGCAGCAGGCACAGCGCACGGCACGTGGCAGTCCCTCCAACGAGGCACGCACCCAGTTGCAGCATGCACGGCGCACACACCTTGGCAATCTGCGCTTCCAAGCTGGCGGCTGATGCACGCTCGCCCTCCAGGAATCCGGTGTCATCTGCCAGCTCGCTTGCCTGCGCCTTGAGCTCTCCTTTGAGCGCCTCCACACGGCTGCACGGCAGGTGGGAGACGGGGAGGCACTGCATTCATTGACATACCGGAGCATGCCAGCTCGCTTGCCTGCGCACCCCCCTGCGCGCTTCTGCCGCATCACCACCCGCTTCCTCCTAAAGCCTTCCCCCCGCATGTAATATCTACACGCACGTTACATGCTCTGCACGCTCCCCCACCCACCTGCGGCTCCTCTGCAGCGCCTCCACCTGCTCCCGCGCCCGCCGCTCCTCTGTCGCCTCCAGCCCCCCGCTCGCCAGCCGCTCCTCCAGCTCAGCAATCTGCGCCTCGATGTCTGCCACTGCAGGCAGGCACGGCAAGGCACAAGCCATGGTGAAGGGGGGGCGAGTGGGCAGGAGTGGAGGTAAAGGCTGGGAAGGGCGCCGCAAGCCTCTCTTCCCGCCCACACTTCTGAACATCAGTGTCCTGCCGTGCAGACCGGCCCCTGTACTCGTGCCAACCGTGCACGTGTGGGGCGGGGTGAAGACGACAGCGCGGCAGCAGGGCCAGCACGTACCGCCCCAGAGGCACGCCCTCACCCCCTGTAGAGCACCAAGAGCGGATCGAAGCAATGCAGGACAGGTGAGCAAGCCCCCCACCCCGCCCCACCCTGGCCGCTCCTTTCCCCCACTCTACATACTTCCCCACCTCCCTCTCTTCCCTTGGAGCGCCAAACTACGTAGTTGGCCCCACCCACAGACCCGCCTGCCCGCCCACCCACCCACCCTTGGCGAACCGGCTGCCTGAGCGCATGTCTTTCAGGGAGGCCTTGGCCCGCTCCCGTGCCTCTCGTGCCTCCTCCACCTGCCTCACCACACGGTCACGCTGGGCCTGCGGGGGGTTCACAAGCATCTCATCGGTTTTCGAGTTATCAAACGTGAGTGCCCGTGTGCTGAGAGCAGGGTACTACAGAGCGCCCGAGCATTGGCGGGAAACATGCACGGCTGTGTGCAGTGCTGTGTGGGGGTAAGCAGGTGGGGGCGCGTGGGGGGGCAGGGCACCGCAGCGGACACAGCAGGCAGCATGCCAGCTGGCGCGGCAGGCAGGCAGGCACGCGGGTGTAAATCTGTGTCCAACCCGGCCACCGCTCCACCCGCTTTGGCAGCCTCACCCCAACCCGAGCCCACACATTGCCACCTACATGAGCACACAGCCTGTGGTCACACACATCAACTGCTAACAGTTCCACACCTGCAGCCGCACACAGCTTTGCGGCGCCTGCCAGCTCACCGTCAGCTTCTGCAGCTGCGCATGCAGCTCCGCCACGCGTGCCCGGGCAGCCTGCAGCCCCGGTGAGCCGCGGGAGGTGCCCTTGCGCTTGTTCTCGATCAGCACCCGCAGCTCCTCGGATCGCTGCTTGTGCGTGGCAACTGCCGGGTGGGTGGGAGGGTGGTGGGTCAGATCATCTGTGAGATCAAGGGAGCAACCAGGCCCAATGCACTTCCCCTTGATCAGCCGAGCACCCACGACTGCTTGCTTTGCCGGCGTGCCTGCACCCACTTGTCTGCTGGAGCACGGCCAGCATCGCCTTTGTCTCCTCATCATCCGGCCTCTCCGGCCGTGGGATGCGGTGTGCCGACGCATTGCTGGTGGGAGTCGCCATTGCGAGCCACAGCTGGCGGGCCTGCGGGCTACAGGAGGGGCGCATTCAGCCCAGAGCCGCCAGCCAGCGGCACAGGCAGCGGAGGCGGCGGCAGGGGCGGGACCAGACGGCGCGGCGCAACGGCGGGCCTGCGGGTGCACCTGCAGCGTTGGCACGACCTTACGCAGCCCAATTCGAGCGCTAGACTCCTGGCGTGCTGGCAGGGGCACGATCCGCTGACCGCCGGAACTCTGCGCTCTCCAGAAGCGGCCTCCCTGGTTGCAAACGCCAGATAAATGAATCTGAGGGGCTGCCGCTGGGTCTGTGGCAAAGGCGATGCACCAAGCGTAGCAGATCACCTGCTCTGCCTCCGCCGCCCGCACTGGACGTCAGCTTGACGTGCACAGCGGTGTGTTCACGCGTCATCCGCCTGCAGGGGGCCCCCTTGAAAGCGTGCGACTGATACCTCAAGGGCCATAGATATGATCCTCCCCGTGTTGAACAATGCCTTTGAATACAGCCAGTGTGTATTGCACCCCAGCTGTAGGCGTGCTGTCGGGAATGCAAGTATAGGTGCCTGGCTGCACCGCCTCCCGACTCTATGCGGGAACCCTCTTCAGCAATCAAGAGAAGCCTGCCAAACCAGCCCGTCATGATTCGAGCAGGAGTGTCATTCACCAAAGTACTGCCACTGCATTTTCCTTGGGAGGGGCAACAGCAGCAGCTGGCGGGGCCGAGCGTTGGCTGAATGCTTCAGCTGCTGCTGTCGTTAGCAGAGGCCCTGCCACTTCCTGCGTCTCGATAAAAGGCATTACTGTCCCTTGTTCAAGGGGCGTTTGGCACAGCAGCAGTAAGGCATCTGCCTGCAGTGGCACCACACTCTTGCACACCCTTACAGGGCTGCATTGTCCGGCACGCTGACCTCTGATGCGGCAGGCAAATTGCCATCTGCTGCAGTAGGCACACTGGTGTGGCCTTGAATATTATGCGGTATATTTACAACGCATTCGTTGGCATACTCATTGACCTACTTATGTGATTCTGTTTGAAACAAATCGGGCGCCCAGGATTCCGAATCGTTGCAGCAGCTGGCGACTTCCGGTGGGTCGTGCACTGCGCTGCAACACTGCGAGCCCTGTGCGGGATTACACTCCCCATGTGAACCAGCCATGTACAGTTTACATGCTGGGTCGGTGGCAGGACAAGGACCGCAACGCACACTGAGGCCTTTGAGCAGACACAGCGGGCCCGCCACCTCAGCAGATGCACAAGATTTCACGGGCTAAACCGGAAGCTGGCTTTCATCCTGACACTTACACAACCTCTCCCACACAAGTTCCGAAACAAGCAGCAAGCTATGCAGGCACTCGCAAGGCCGCGACCCGCAGCGATGGCAGCCCGCCCCCACACCGGCGCGCCGATCGCATTCCGGCAGCTTCCTGCGCGTGTCGTGCGCCGGACTGTGGTGGCAGTGCGGGCAGAGGCGACCGCATCCGCCGCGAAAATTGTTGTTCAGGGGCGCAACGTCGAGGTGACCCCCGCCATCAAGCAGGCCGTCGAGGACAAAGTGGGCAAGGCTACCAAGAACTTTGATGGCGTCAAGGAGGTGGGTTGGGCAGGGCAAAGTCTCGGACCTCGCTCTCGAACGCTTGCAACGCCGCTGATCGCCGCTGATCGGGCCTGCCAGGCGCCAAAAGCAACGCCGGGGCCACGATGGCGGCCATCGCTATGGGTTGGGGCGGTGTGGCTGCAGTGGCCGCTGCCTGCCGCCGCCGCCAGCAGAGCTGGCCCTCCCGTACACCGCCCTTAGCTGCACCTCTCGAGCCTGCCTCATCATCTGATGTGTGTCCTCACCCGCGCACCTCTCGCAGATCGATGTGAAGCTGTCTGTGCGTGGCAACGCTCGCGGCCGGAGCACCGAGGCACACCACCAGCGCGACCAGATTGTGGAGGTCACCGTCTTCACGCTCAGGTGGGTGCGATGCGTGGCCTGCCCCCTTGCTGTTTGTATCAGAGGACCTCGCTGTTGTTGTTGCTTGATTTGCGTAGCCCATCCAGCTGAGGAGGCCCTGTGACCGCCAGGGACGGGTGCAAGCTCACGGTTGCCAGCCGGGTCACGCATGTCGCCGCGTCCACGCTCCACTGTGCAAGTCTCCCAATCGATGCTACATATCCATCCGTGCTAAGCTAGCCACACTTCTATCACTGACGAACCGATGCTGCGTATTCATCCGTGCTAAGCTAGGCACACTTCTATCACTGGTCAAGTGCTGCAGGCACGGCGTGGTGCGCGTGGAGGACTGCGAGTCGGACCTGTACGCCGCCGTGGACCTGGTGTCCGACAAGCTCAAGCGCAAGCTGGTCAAGGTGGGATGTAGGGGGGTGGCGCCGTCAGCTGTGCTGGTGCTGTGTTCGGTACTGAGCCCCTGCTGAGCTGTGCTGTGCTGTGCTGAGCTGTGGTTGCTCACATGGATCCGGTCAGTGGTGTGGGGCTGTTGGACTCCAGCGCAGGCAGGCAAAGCGGGGTGTCCCCACTGCACGCTGTCGTGCTGTGAAGGGGTGACATGGGCTGGTACTGCTGCTCCTTTGGTACTGAAACTAGCTCAAGCGCAAGCTGTTCTTGGTGTGCATGGTATGCGGCGCTCTGATTGAAATCTCATCACTACCTGGCTAACCATCAGCCACGTCTCCCCCGGTGCGCTGCAGGTGAAGGAGCGGGCGGTGCAGAAGGCCAACTGGCCCGGCCGCGGCGGCCCCAAGGCAAGTGCCCGCCAGCAGGAGCAGCCTGCCCTCCTGAACACAGGGTGGCTGGCTGTGGCCCGCCCTGCCCTCCCATGCTGTGCCTACCAGGTCTCGCCTCGAGCCCCCGTCCGCCGCCGAGCCGCCTCTTGCACCTGCACCTCCACTCCAACCCAGCATCCCCTCGTGGTTCTGCACATGTGACACCAGCTTTAAATGCCCCATCTCGCTCTGCCTGCCTGCCCGCAGGGTGGGGACACCATTGAGGCCCACCTGCCCACGGAGGATGTGGTGGACAAGCTGCCCACCGACCAGCTGGCGCCGCCCTTCCCCGAGGTGGTCAGGTGTGTGGGTGTGTGTGTTTGTGAAGGGTGGGTGAAGGGTGGGTGGCCGCTGCCTGGGCAGGCCAGCAGGCATGCTGCCCACTGGCCACCTGGCGCCGCCTTTCCCTGAGGTGGTCAACTGCATTGCCTCTTGAAGCTCCCCCACGCCTGCATTCCCTGTGCCAATATTTGTTCGACACTGCAGGGAGAAGGTGATGGAGGTGGCGGCCATGAACACAAACGATGCGCTGGAGCAGATTGAGAACGTGAGTCGGGGGTGACGACACGTCAAGGGCGGCGGAAGGGAAGGTGTCGAGGGGGATGGGCAGGGCAGGAGGGAGGGCATGGGGAAGGCCGGGAGCTGCCACCTGCCAGGCTGCTGCTGCCGTGAATTCGGTATGTGAGTGGCTAGTGATGTTGAGTCCAAAGCGAGAGGTTGAAGGCGGGGGAGCCGTGTTGAGGTTGCAAGCTGCGCATGAGCGGCGAGCATCCGCTTGCTTGCCTGCCTGCCGCCTGCCTTCTAGGTGCCATCTCTGTTCAATTGCCGAGCTCCAATCGTGCGACTGCAGGTGGGCCACGACTTCTTCCTCTTCCGTGATGCCGAGGACAGCAACACACTAAAAATCCTGTACCGCCGCAAGTGAGTGATGCGACTTGCGCTGCCGTGTGCTGCCTCCTGAAGCCCGCTCTGGTGCCGCTGCCAGGCTCATGCATGGTTTGCCGGCACCTAGTTTCCTCGTGCCCTGCCTCACTGGACCCCATGCTGATCTTCTGCCTCCGCTCACCTGCCTGCCCGCCTGGCAGGTCTCACGGGTACGGTGTGATCGTGCCCCGCGGCTGATCGGCTGCTTATGCTGCCAACCAGCGAGCACCCCTTGTGCGGCAGCCTCGAGTCGGCGAGGCGCAGGCCCGCCACGCCTCCTCCTCTCCCTGCCACGCCCAGTATCTCACCCCATATGCACTCCCATCCTTGTGAAGTATTGCTTGCTGCTGCGCCGCCCCGCTTCCTCGTCGGTGGGGCGCCACCATGCCCTGTCCTTTGTCACAACACATATGCCGGGCCCAAACGCCACTGTGGCGGTTGGTCGGCACGTTCAGTGGCGGCGGGCCTGCCCGCCTCCCTCTCCCTGCTCAATTTTCGGGGTCTGTTTTCCACCCTGCGAATGAACCCAACAAATGAGCTCCACAACACCACTCCTGTAATTCCTGAGAGTGTTGCCAGTGGCATAAGGAGGGCAGAAGGGGGAGCAAGGCAGCCGGAGCGTTGTGGCGGGGGCAAGCGGGAGGACCTCAGGTAGGGTTTCTGACGCTCCGGAGGCTTCAGCAAGGCATGCCATTCGGCGTGTTGAGCGCGGGCTTCGTCCTGGCGCCTTCCTGCAGCATTGCTCCGTCTTTCGGCATGCCGCGGCACCGCCAACTCGGATCATGTCAGCGCTGGCATGATTTCCCGGTCAAGCCCATGCAATTCGGCAGCCTTGAAGCCACACTTGCAGCCAGCCCGAGCAGCAGCAGCCGCGACAGCAGCAGCTTTGCAAGAACCCCATCCAAGCCCCGCAGCCCTGTGATCGCAACCTTCCCGCAGCAGCCCGCACGCCCATCTCCCTTGCTTCACCAATTCCAAGCCCAAGAGCCCTCCCCTGCCGAGCGCCAGCCTACATCTGAGACACCCCAGCACGGGAGCAGCCCTGGAGGCGCCGGCAGCAGCCGAGGCGGTGCAGGACTCGGTGGAGGCGATGGAACAGAGCTCCCAGCAGCCCGCCACGATGCCGCCCTCAGTTCGCTACTCGAGGTGCGCGCTGCAGTGGGCTGTGGCTTGCGGAGGGCCCGCAGCTTGTCCAGAGTGCATCAAGCGTTGATCATGCCCAATCGCTGCCCCTCGCCCGCAGGGAAGAGCTCCTGGCGCTGCGGGACCGCCCGGGGTGTCGGGGCTTGCCTCCAGGCCTCGATGCGGACGACCTGAGGTGAGGGGAAGCTGAATGCGCGGCGCTGACCTGCCGGATCGCTGCACAGACCTGCACGGAAGAGGGCCGGAGCGGGGCGGTGCGAAAGCCACCCGCCGGCACTCTGCGGCGGCGCCTGCGAACTCCCACACGCTGCTGAGCACTCCCCTTGCCTTGCCCACCTTGTGCAGCGACCTGCAAGAGTCCTGCTTCTTTGACAAGTCGCCCACGCTGGATGCCGGCATCTACCTGGGCCCGCAGCGGGGCCCTGCCGGGGCACGGGCGCCTTTCGGCGCCGCCGCGCGACGCCCTGCAGGTGCGCTGCCTCCTTAGCTGCATGCAGCGTTGCATACAATGGATGCTTTTGGGGACAATTGAGCTGCAGGGCAGAGGCACGCCGCGCTGCCTCGCTCCAGCCTGGCAGCCGTTGCACCGACCAGCCCACGTGCCTGCACCCATCTTTCTTGCTTTCGCCGCCTCCTCCTGCACTCCTCCCTGAAGGCACGCCCGGCCCCATTCATTCTCGCCTGATCGACGAGGAGGAGCGAGGTCCCTACCAGCGCGTGAACTCTGGCCAGCTGAGCACCGCTTTTGGCGGCGGCGGCAGCCCCAGCAAGCCGCAGGCCATCGCGGCGGCAGTGCGTGCAGCTGCGCCGCCGGGACTTGCGGCCGCGGGTGGTGCCGCCCGCTATGAGGACCCAGCAAAGATGGACCGCTGGGATAGCCGGAAGCTGGATCGCGGCGGCGGCGGCGGCGGTGGCGGCGGCGGCGATGAAGGCTGGCAGCAGCAGAAGGGGCGGGACAACTGGCGGGGCGGCGGCGCCGCTGCCGCTGGCGCGGTGCGCCAGAGCATGGACGGCGGGGGCCGCGGCGGCGCCGGGAACTGGGGCGGCCGCGCTGCCGCTGCCGAACCGCAGCCCGAGCTGGCGCGCAGCGGGTCGTCAGCACCCAAGGACAACGGCCGCTGGGTGCGGGACGAGGATGATTGGCGGGCTCGCAAGCAGACGGGGGCCCTCCCTGAGCCGCGATACGATTGGTCTGACAACCGCGCACCCGGGGTGGCCGGCCCCGCCCCTGCCGGCGCCCCTGCCGGCGCCGCTGCCCGCGGCCCGCCGCCCGGCTTTGGCGACCGGCAGCCCGAGTGGGCCGACGGCGACGGCGGGCGGCCGCGCATGACGGCAGCGGATATGGAGGCGGAGCGGCTTCGCATGCAGGAGATGTGGAAGAAGGGGGGAGGCACGGCGCACGGCGCGGCGCAGGTGCGGCTGCAGCTCCTGCTCCCGCTTGTTCGTGCCGTTGCAGTACCACTGATGCTGCTGCATGCAACCTTGCTGCTGGTTTCCTTGCTGGGTTCTGTTGTTGGGGGCCTGAAACTTGGGACATGAGGGCTTGGGTGTTGAGGCAGACCGGAAGGTGTTGTGAGCTGCAGGGCATGCTGCTCCACCTGCTTTCTGGCTTTCCATCTCAGCCTAGCTCACCATTCCTTGCTCTGTGCATGCAAGCCATCCTGTGCCTGCCTATTAGCGCTGCCATGCTTTAGCCCTGCCTCCACACAGCATGCTCAGTCGCCCGCTCGGCTCTCCCAACCTGCCACCGGCCTGCCCCGCCTTCTCCCACGCCGACCAATGCCCCTTCTTCCTCAATCTTCTGCAGTCCTCCATGAATGACCTGATGACAGATGATGACATCATGGCCATGATGAGCGAGGAAAGTGAGAGGCAGGGGCAGCGCGAGGGCCGGCGGGCGGCCAACGGCGCGCCTTCTCCGCCGGCGGCGGCCGCAGCGCCCGCTGGCGCAGCACCCCACGCGGGACAGCACATTGATGTGGCTGCGCTGCTGGGCGGCAAGCCGCAGCCCGCCTCGCCGCACGACGGGGGCTCTCCAGCAGGCAGCGCCGCGGGGGACATGGGCAGGACGGAGAGCATGCGCTCTCGGTTTGCCAGCTTCTTCAAGCTCGAGGAGTCGCCGGCGCCCAGCGCCAACGCCAGCGCCGCCAACAACGGTGCGTGCGCTGTTGGCTGTCCCGCCTGCCTGCCTGCACGCATGCATGGACGCACACCTCCCAGCTGCAGCTGCTGTTGTGCACTTGCCTGCCATGTTGTGTGGGGGCCCTCAAACATCCACCAGCCGCTGTACAGAGGCACAGGCGCCGCGGGGCAGCCGCGCTGGCCAAACGTGCTCCCGAGCTGTTTCCGTCTCCCCTCCCTGCCAGCCTGCCGGCAGCCCATGCTGATGTGTCCCCACCCTGCACCCTCTGCCCCTGCAGCTGCGCCCCCTACCGACGCATCCGCCGCCGGCAGCATGGGAGGCGCCCCGCAGCAGCAGGAGCAGCAGCAGCAGCAGCTCAGATTCCAGGAGCAGCTCAGCCGGGCTGTGTCCGCCTCCCGCTCGCCTCCGCCGCAGGGCATGCAGGCGCAGCCGGCAGGCGGCGGGCCCCCGCCGCAGCAGTCGCGCGACGCTGGGCAGGCGCTGCTGGCGATGCTGAAGCAGCAGCAGGCAGCGCAGAGGGCTGCTGCCACGGGCGGCGCGCCGCCTCCTCAGATGATGCCTCCCAACGCTGTGAGCGCTGCCGACGTGACCGTGCTGGAGGAGGCAGACAAGGTGGCACGCCACACGGCGCTGCAGGTGGGCCAGTGCGGCAGCTGGGTTGTCGAGCGCGGGCTGGCTGGCTGGCTGGGTGTGGTGAAGTAGATTGTGTTTTAGCTGCCTGCGTGTGAATACTCTGCTGGCGTCCCTGCAAGCAGCGCAGCACTGCCCATCGTATTGCTGAGGATGAGGTCACCAACTTGAGGGCAACCTCTATTGCTCTGGCTGCCAGCTAGCCGCATCAGATGCCAGCCTCATCAACAATCACGCTCCTTCTGCTTCTGCTGGGTGCGCCTGCTGATGATGCACCCATGCCTGCCGCTCCCCCTATCTTCCACGTCACAGGGCCTGGATGACGAGCTGATGGGCTCGCCCATCAAGTCACCGCCAGCTCAGCAGGCCACCAACCACCTGCCACCTGGCATGCAGCACCTGCCGCCCGGCGCCATGCCGCCGCCCGGCCACCCGGCGCACCTGCAGCAGCACCAGCACCAGCAGCACCAGCAGATGGGTGGTGGCGCCAATGGGCCGCTGCCGCCACATGGCCTGCCGCAGGGCTTCCCCGGTCAGCTGCCCCCTGGGATGGGGCTGCCCCACCACATGCAGCACCCGGGGCAGCACCCCGGCCACATGCCCCCGCCTCCCCACGGCGCTCCCTTTCCCCCGCCGCCGGGCATGCCTCACATGCAGCCGCACGGCCAGCACGGCGGCATGCAGCACCCGCCACTCCCAGGCGTGCAGTACCGCCCGCAGCAGCCGGGCATGCAGTACCGCCCGCCTGGTGTTGGCCTGCCGCCCGGCCAGCCCGGCATGCAGCACCCCACCATGCTCCCGCCGCAGCTGCAGCAGCAGCAGCACCAGTATCAGCAGCAGCAGCACCAACAGCAGCACCAACAGCAGCAGCAGCACCAGCAGCAGCAGCAAAACGCGCTGCTGGCACAGCTGCTGGCGGCGCAGGCCAACCGCGGCCCACCGCCGCAGCAGCAGCCACCGCAGGTGCAGGCGGGGCAGCAGATTAACTTGGCAGCGCTGCTGGGCGCGGCTGGCAACCCGGGCATGCAGCTGCCTCCCATGCCGCAGCACGCCCTCAACCCGGCGCAGCTGCAAGGCCTGCGCCCACCCGCAGGCATGATGGTGAGTGCAGGAGACGAGAAGGCTGGGCGCTAGCAGGGGAGCACAGCTGCTGTGGGTGCCGCTGGTGGTTGGGTGGGCAGTTGGACTCGCAGCACCGCCTTGCCTGCCTTGCCTGAACACCTCGCCCTCCCTCCGCCTCTGTGTCCCACTGCAGCCCCCCGGCATGCCCGGCCCCGCCCCGGGCGGCCTGCCCCCAGGCATCAACCCCGCGCTCCTCCAGGCCCACCTGCAGATGCAGCAGCAGCTGCAGATGCAACAGCAGCGCCCCTCCATGGCGCCGCAGCATGCGCCTCAGCAGCAGCTGAGCAGCGCCCAGCTGATGGCTGCACTGGGCCTGGCGCAGCATGGCATGCCTTCGCAGGGCCTGCGCTAGGCGGCACGCGTCGAGCAGTGCCGAGCTTGCCTTCCTGGCGTCCCGCGCTGCCGGCTGGACCAGCGCACTGCGGCAGCAGTGCCAATATTTTGCTCTTTACAGCGATTCACCCGTCCCGCTGCCCTGCGTCCTCCAGGCAGTCCTGCCCCCTTGTAGCCGGCACCCTCGCGCCTCTCTTTCCGCGCGCATTCGCAGTAACCGCAATACAACACAATGCAACACCTGTCCCTGCACTGCACCCCATTGCAGTGCCCCGTTCAGCCTGCTTGCTTCCACACACCCCTGCTACTGCAGTTCTATGCTACTTCATTGCCAGCCCCGTCCAGCGCTTGCTCTGTTTCCCTGCTTGCCGCTGTTGCATCTCGACACTTCCCTGTATCAATCAACGTTTGCCTCCCCCCGCCTAGCCTCTGCCACTGCCGGCAGCGCGCGCTGCTGCTTTTGTCTCGTTCTTCTTCCAGTACCCCTTGTGCGCATCATCACCGCCCTAGAAGCCATGCAGACTATCAACTGCCGCTGTTTAAGGACCTTGGGAAGCCAGGGCCACCCTGGGCGGCACGGGCTGGGGGCTGTTGAGACCGACCTGGTGAATTCTTGTATTGGTGCAAGCTGGTTGTCACAACATTAGCATGCATGCGGTTGTTATTGTGGGCACAACCAAGTGTAGGACCGGGGCCAGGCCCCGCGCCACCCCAGTGGCGGCGGCCGCGGCGCAGCACAGCGTGGCGCCATTTGTAGTTGCGCCCTGCCCTCGCCCTTTGTCTCCCGGCTGTCCTCCCCATCTAGTGGCCTCGCCCAACACAATTCAGTCGAATTTGACACCAGGCTAGGACGTTTAATTTCTCCGCGGCGGCTTGGTCGGTTTGAGGCGGTTCTGGAGGGCTTTGCCGGAGTCAATGCCCCTCTGAGTGCCCGACGGCACGAAGAGACTGCTAGGATGCAGGGCGCGACCGGTGTGCGCTTCAGTTGGACAGAGGCCCCCGCCTCGGGCCTCGTCTTCGGTGGCGAGCCTGACAGCAATGACACGGCCGAAGGAGACCAGCACGCGGACCTCCAGCACCAGTTCCACGCCTCACGCAAGCCTGTGAGGGTGCGGCGCCCAGGCACCAGCTCCGCCGCCGCCGCTTCTGCGGGCGCGGCCGACGCTTCTGCCGCGCCTGCAGCCGATGCACCGCAAGTGCAGCCGCAGCAGCAGCCCGCACCCCCTGCGGCCACGCAAGATGCCACCATGGACTTCAAGTTTGGCACGCCAGGTATGCCTGTGGCCCTGCAAAAATGGCGCGCCGCTTGAGAACCCTAGAACCGTCATGCCGGCATTCGGTGGTAAGTGGGCGACCTCTAACATGTTACTACCTCGCTGCTGCGCAGGTGCAGGCCCTGGAGGCAGTGCCACCAAGGTACGGCGGAGCCGGGGCCGCACGCCCGGTACGGCGCCAGCACCCAGCCCGGCCTTCACCACCAGCAGCACCGCTAGCATGGCGTGGTCCCCATACCCCGCCTCCTCAGCAGGTCAGTGAGGAGTGCAGCGTGGGCTCATGCCCCTCTGGGCTGGCCAGCCGTTGCTATGCTGTGCTGCGCCATGCACCACAGTCACGTGCACCTGGTGCACGCTGCATCCCCTCCCTCACACGCCCCCTCCCACCCCTGCCTGTCCCTCCCTCTCCCCGCCCACCCCACTGCAGGGACGGCCACAGCCTTCGGCGGTGCCTCCACCCCTGCCCCACCGTCTTCCACAACCCCCACCTCCGGACCCACCGCCGCCTTCTCCGAGGGCCCGGGCAGCCCTGCTGCCGACGTGGCAGCAGACCTGCGCCAGCGCCTGAACTTGGGTGCTGACGCCGGCACCCGCAGCGCTGCGGCACCGGCGGCGGAAGGCCACGTCACAAGCACACAGCCTTCAGGCCCTGCAGGCGCCCCTTCAGGATCCGGGCTGCACTTTATGTTTGGAGCGCAGGTGCCCAGCCCCCAGGCCGCCCGTGCGGTGCTGCGCAAGAAGGCCGCCAGTGGCAGGCCGGCGGCAGGCGGGCGCCCGTGCTCGGCCGCTTCCGCCTCGCCCACGGCAGCAGGCAGCGCGTCTGCCAGCCCGCGGGCAGCGCCCCAGTCGGCTGACTCCAGTGCAACCACATCAGCTGGGCCAGAGTTTGGTGCTAGCTCATTTGTGTTTGGCGCCAACAGCACCAGCCCGGCGGCACTACGGGTGCGCCACCGCGCACGGCAGAGCTCGCGCTCGCCGCAGCAGAAGGCCGCAGGTGGGCCGGGGGCCGCGGGCCCAGAGCCGCTGCGGGAGCAGCAGCAGCAGCAGGCGGCAGGGCAGCCCGGTTTCGTGCGCCTGGGTGATTTCAGCAAGCCGGCTGGCTCTGGCTCTACCAGCCCCAGCTTCACAGCAGCTGCGCCTGGTTCGGCTGCCCGCCGGCCGCCACGTCGCAAGGCGCCGCACGTGGCGCACCCGCACCCTGGCAGCAAGCCAGCAGGTGGAGCCAAGCCCCCCGCTGCTGGGCAGAACCAGCAGCAGCCGCAGCCGCAGCATGCCCCAGTGCCGCCACCGGCCACCGGCAGCGCCGGTGCCGGGCTGAACGCTCAGGAGCAGTCGGCTTACAACACCTGCGAGATGTACCGTAGCCAGGTGAGAACTGTACCGCTTGGAGCTGCCTGTCCCTGGGCCCATTGCTCCTGCCAGCATGCTGGCGTGGGCAGCACGGGCAGTCCCAAGGCCTGGCCCGCCCCCCTGCCTGCACCACGCACCGCCCCCTCCTCCCTTGTGCCTTCCTTTGCAGGGCAACGAGTCCTTCCGGGACGCAGACTACGATGCAGCATGCGCCTCCTACACTAAGGTAGGTTTGCAACTGTTGACCAGACATCTGCTTCTGGGGCCGCTGAAGGCACAATAACGGTGCTCTTGCTACCATGTGCCTCTGATATGCTCTCAAGCCTGGCCTTGCATCCCGACTCTGCAGGCGGTGCACGCGCTGTGGCCTCACCCCAAGCTGCACCCCCGCCTTGCACTTCTGCTCTCCAACCGCGCGGCGGCGCTGCTGTCGCTGGGCAAGCCACTCAGGTGTGTGGGAGTGCCTTGGGCAGCCGCCTGGCCACCTGCCCTGTCGCAGATTCACTCCTGACCCAGCAGCGCTGCTTCTTTGCAGCCATGCAACTCACAACACCTCTGCTCTGGCTGTGCCCCTGCCTCTCCCGCCTTGCTGCAGCGCCCTGCACGACTGCCAGATGGGGCTCACATACGACGCCTCCCTCATGCGCTGCGCGCTGCGTGTGGCCACCTGCCACAGGTGAGATGGGCCGGGTGCATGGTTGGGCTGGTGTGGTTTGGGGACAACCCTGGCGGGGGGGGCGGGGCCTGGGGACAGCGGTGGCGGGGTGGCATGAGGAGGCTTGTGGCACCTCCTTGCGTTGTCGCGCAGTTGCTAGTGGGGCTGCCTGCCTGCCTGCCTGCCTGCCTGCCTGCCTCACCCACCGGTGCCCTCCCCTGCCTCCTCTCCCTCTGATGCAGCCGCATGGGCAACTTTGACGAGGCCTTTTCCTATCTGGGCAAGCTGCGGGACCAGGCGACAGGTGGGCGCATGCGCTGCACTTGCTCCGCGCCTGCGTGGCTCTTCTCTGTATAGCTTCAGCCCGCTGCTCTGCTCTGCGCACTGTGCTCAAACTTTGCTGCCTCGCGCCTTGCCTGCGTGCTTCCATCGTTGCTCTGCCGCTCTCCAGCAGCCCTTTATGTTTGCCCCGGTGTGTGTCTGTGCAGGCAATGCGGAGCACCTGAAGGAGATCAGCCTGAAGCAGGCGGATCTTGAGGCGCAGGAGCAGGAGGTGAGGGGGCAGGCGCACCCAGCATTTCAAGTTCGCACAGCCCCTAGTGACGCATGCGGAGGCCGCTGCACGTCTCGCTGCGCCTGGGCAGCAGTGGAGTGGTTTGTTTGCCTGGAGGGCAGCCAGGTCCCCCTTGGCAGTGCCTCCTGGACTTCCACCCTAAACCCCATCACCTCCGCTCACCTTCTGGCCTTTCGCTTTCCACTTCACTCGCCTGCACCCTCTCTCGTCCGCCCACTTGTCCGCATGATCGCTTCCCTCTCTGCCCTCCCTCCCCCGCAGATGTACAATGCGCTTCGCTCACTGGGCCACTCGCTGCAGGTGCCCGCACGCGACTCTGTGACCGGCGCTGCACTTGAACGCGGTGCCAGTGGCATGTCCCGGGCCGCCAGCGGCGCTACTGGCGGCCTCTCACGTGCCAGCAGCACCACCAGCACTGCTGCGCCCAGCACGTCAGAGGCCTTCTGGGAGGCGCTCAGAAAGGTGGGTGGGCGGGCGGGTGGGTGGGCGTGCTGGACGTGGCTGGGTTGTCTTGTTTGGTTGCCCACCTTGTTTGCACCAGCCTGCCCTCTGCACCTGCCCCTGGTGAAAGACTGGGTAACGGCTGCTCCCGCTACCCCCCATATCTTGCTGCGCAGGTGGACGACATTGCCCCCCATGTGCCGCACGCTGAGCTGCTGATGGCAGCCAAGGCGGACGGCCTGCTACGCCTGGGCAAGTGAGTTGATGCTGCTGCAAAGTCTGCGACGGGCTGACATTTCACCGCCCCCCCACGCTCCGTACCGTCCTGTGTGACGCTGCATTGTACCCGCCTGTGCTGGCACTGCCTGGCATGCATGGCAATCCCTGCCACCACACGCTTGCCAGCACGTCCCTCATCCATCATCCCACCCCGTTTTTTTCCTCACCCCGCCCCGCCTTTCCCCCACCCCGCCCCGCCCCATCCCTTGCCACAGGCACGACAAGGCGCGCGAGTTCTGTGAGCAGCCGGTGCACCAGGAGGAGCGGGAGGGTCACACAGAGTCGCGCAAGCGTGCACCCTGGCGCCTCTGGGTGCAAGCCCAGTGCTCCTGGCACGAGGGCGACACCGGCGGCAAGCTCAAGCAGCAGCTGCAGGAGCTTGCGGCTGTTCTGGAGCAGGCCCAGGGGCAGGGGCAGGCGGGCGCCGCTGCCGGCGCTGCGGCCGCTGCTGGCGCTGGCAGTGCGTTCTTCCCCGCTGCAGCGGCTGGCAGCGTGCCGGGCGCTCAGGCAGGCAGCAGCCGGCAGGAGCAGCGGCAGCAGGAGGAGCTGCGCCAGCTGGTGGGTCTCCCCAGCAGTGAGGCGGTGCAGAAGCTGCTAGACGGGCTGGAGGCGGCGGATGCGCTGCGCCTGGCGGGCAACGCCGCCATCAAGGCGGGCAAGGCGGCCGAGGCGGTGCAAAAGTACAGCGAGGCGCTGGCAGGTGGGGGCGGGGTGGGGTGCAGGGGTAGTAGAAGGGTGACGCAACCCGTGGCAGGCATGACGTGCACGCATGCTTCTGTTGTGCTGGTCAGGCAGTATGCGTTTGCCAGAACCACCTGCAGAGCCGTCGAGACACCCCTGCCTGCTGCCAGGCGCTGACCTTTGCCTGTCCTGTTCTCCCGTTCGCCCCACTTCCCTGCCGCCACCGCCTGCAGCCACCACCGGGCTCTCCCCCGCCATCGCCGCCGTGCTGCTGTCCAACCGTGCCGCCGCGCACCAGCACCTGAAGCAGCGCGCACAGGTGCGAGCAAGACGAGGGAGTGCTCGGGAGTTGGACCTTGGGTGCTTGGCAAAGCTCCTGCTTGGCAGCGCCCGCTGTGTGCTGAGTCTGCCATGCCAGACCCTCCGTAAACCCAGCACGGCCTCTCCTGGGCCAACATGTCTGCAAACCACCCGCTCAGCTTGCGCACACCTCACTTCATTCCCCGCCGCTCTGTCCTCCCTGCAGGCTGTGGCCGACTGCTGCCGCGCCGTGGCGCTCAACCCGCAGTACGCCAAGGCGCAGTCGCGCCTGGCCACGCTGCTCTCTGAGCTGGGATACCACCGGGATGCAGCTGCGGCACTGGAGGCGGCCATCGCGGCAACCAACGTGAGGCTGCAGTAGAGGCTGTGGGGCGGGGGCCACGGCCTGTGCCGCGCAGCAGCAGGTTGCAGACCTTGCGCTTGCCGCTGCCTGTGAATGTGGTTGCCTCACAATGTGGGTGTGCGTGCCTTGGCGGCCCCGCCCAATGCAATGCACTTGCAATACTGTACCAAAACAGAGCGAACAAGTGGCCCCTGCCCTCCTCTGGCCCCAACCACTCATCTCCCTGATGCTCGCACGCACCGCCTCTGTGTGCAGGTCCCTGCTGCCGACAAGCGCGACTACCAGGCACGGCTGGCGCGGGAGCAGGCGGCTGCCAAGCGCGCCAACGCTCGCTCCGGCAGCATGCTGGGCTCCCGTGCACCGCCGGTGGACCACTACAAGATGCTAGGGGTGGAGGCCACCACGGCTGCCGAGGATGTGAGCAGTCAGCTGCTGAGAGTGCTGTGAATGCCGGCGTGCTGCTGGCGCGGGGAGCTGGCAGCTTGGGCAGGGGTGGGCTGTGAGGCGTGAGCAGAGCCAGGCTGGCGGGGGCAGCAAAGCCAACGTGGCAGGAGTGCCCCGCTGCTGTGCATAGGAGCGCCCGGTCTGCAGTTCACTCGTCCCTCCTGCTTCCCGTCTCATTTGCTCCTCTGCCTCCTCTCTCCCCCTTTGCAGGTGCGACGCTCTTACAAGAAGCTGGCGCTGCAGCTGCACCCCGACAAGGCGGCCAGCACCTGCCGCATAGCGGTGCAGTGCTGCGGCTGCGGCAGCCCCATCTTTGAGGCAGCGGCGGCAAAGGAGCGTCTGTCAGAGCGCGCCACCTGGCTGTTCAAGCTGCTGGGTGAGCCTGGGTCAGGTTGATGCAGGGTCGATGGAGCTCGATTGGCTCAACGTGCAGCAGTCTGCGATGCATTTGCAATGTGCAGCTCTCTGTGCAGTCGTTGCCTGACCTCCTCCTCCCACCGCCTTGCCCTAAGCCACCAAGGTGCCGTCTGAAGCCTCCATGTGGCACTTCCGCCCACCCCTGTTCCAACCTTTACGATTGCTTCTCATCCCACCTGCCTACCTGACACCCCGCAGGCGAGGCCAACGAGGTGCTGTCAGACGCCTCCAAGCGCCGGGAGCTGGACCACGCCCTGGCCTGCGCACGCAGCGGCAGCGCCCACGCCGGCGGCTTCTCCTCCTACTATGGTGATGACAGCGATGGGGAGGACGATGCCGGGTACAGCTATTTTGCATCCATGTTTGGGTCGCGAGGCTATGGAGGGGCCGGCGCCGGCTTCGGCAGCGGGTTTGGCGGCGGCACCTACGGCGCCGGCAGCCGGCGCGGGTACGGCGCGGGCGCTGGCAGCGGGTTTGGCGCGGGCACGGGTGGCAGCGGGTTTGGCGCGGGCGCCGGCAGCAGCCGGTACGGTGCCGGCACACACCGCTACTACGGCTGGGGGTGAGCAGCTACGCACCTTCTAGGCCTGCCTGGCCCGCCAGGCAGCACTCTGCAGCGCTGCCCTGCAAAGGGGCAGCGCCTTACTGGCGCCCCTGCCCATTCTTGGTGACAACATCTTATTTTAGGTCTTGGCCACACTTTGAGCGCAATTCGCTCCGCTGGGGTGTCCCTGATCCTCCCGCTCCACTTCTCAGTACAGCTTTTCTTGCAGGCATCAATGCTTGCACCTGCCTCACTCCCTAGCTAGTTCCCATCCCTGCCGTGCTCTCTTTACTTCCTTGCCCCGCTCTCTGCCTTGATCTTCGCACTGCTCTTTCTCCTCTGCGGCTTACCCCGATCCTCAGAAAGTTGAGGAATGTATGTCAACAACAGCCCCACAAAGAACAACAAGAGAAGAAGGCAGTGTGGGAACATGCGTGCTGTGTTGAGTCGCAGGCACACTAGGCGGGAGGCAAGCATTGACGGGGTGTGCCAGCTCATACTGATAGCGGAAGGCGCCTGCCGACATATGGGTTTGATGCAGGGGAGGGCGGCAAGCAACTGCACACACTTTGTAGCACCAAGCTTATGCCGCAGCTCTCTTATGCGCAGCCTGCTCACCACCTGGCTGGCATGCACTGCCTCAGGCCAGCAGCACAGCACAGATGCATTACACTGGGCATCGGAACTCTTCAAAGTAATCTAATGAATCAGTTGTTGGCAGCGTTGGGGCAAAGACTGACTGGGAACCTGGAGGTCTCTGGGGGTTGGAAGCTAGGGGGGCACAGCAACACAGGAAAGTGCAGACCGCGAATCAGATCGGAGCACTCAAAAGCACAGAGAGCAGGGCTGAGAAGCAGGGGAAGTGAGCAGACAGAGACAGCAAAGCGAACAGCGGTGGGACTAAGGGGCACTATACACACAAAGGACATGTATTAGGCACGGGCGGCAAAGGCAGCGGCGCTGGCATGTCGCGCAATGCATCGATGCAGCAGCGGGCAGCCTGCCAGCAGGCAGAACAGAATACCAAGTGTTGGCAGTGTACAAGGGGGCGGTGTGAAGAGACAGGGGGGGGGGGGGGGGGGGCGAGCACAGACGTGACGAATGAAGAAAGCTGATGTCGAACGAAGGTGGGTTGACGGCTATGGTGTTGTGGGGGCAGCGCCTTGGGTGGCGGCGCGTGTGTTCATTTCACGCTACAAGGGGCGGTAATGCACGGGAGGAATGTGCCGTGCAGGCAGGCGGAGTGCTTCTCAAGGCAGGGGAGCCTTGCGGCAGCGCACGCATTGCCCCTCAGAGCTTGCCGGAGCGCTTGAGGAAGGCCAGCTGCTCAGGGGAGAAGGTCTGGCCTGCACCCGCGTCAGAGGCGGGAGAGGAAGAGGCACCAGGGGAGGCCCTGCCGGACTTGCCACCGCCCGCCTTGGAGCTCTTGGGGGCAGCAGCGGCAGCGGAGGAGGCGGAGGGAGGGAAGAAAGGGGTGGCAGCTGGCTCAGGGGTAGGGGGCTTGGGGGACGGGGCGGCCAGCTTGGGGCGGAAAGAGGGGCGCTTGGCTGCGGGCTTGGCGGAAGCAGAGGCAGGCTTGGCGGGTGCAAAGCCCATGCTGGCAGTCTTGGCAACAGCCGGACGGCCCTGGCCCTGCAGGCAGGCGAGCGGATGCGGGGCGCAGAGGCGAGGGGTCAGCCAGGGGACCGGCGGCATTACACACGCGCAATCCAAGACCGTCCTCTCCTTGCCGGGCACACCTTACACACATTCAGCCACTGCATGCGCTTCAGCTGCCCATTTCCCTGCCCCTGCCCTTGCTTGCCCCCAGCTTAAGCGGCCCCAGGCACACATGCTGCCCTGCGCACCTTGCCAGCAGCCGCCAGCTGGGCCATCGGCGCCGGGCTCTGCTGCCGCTCCTCCACGGCCGCCTCATCCGCAGCAATCACGGCCTCCACCTCTGCCTCCGCCTCCGGAGACAGCTTCAGCACAGCTGCCCCACGCCTGCCGCCGGCCTTGCGCGCAGCGCGCACAGGCACAGGCGCGGGCAGCTCCTCCTCAGCCGCCGCCTCCTCCTCAGCAGCAGCGGGCACAGGGGCAGGGGCGGCGGCGGCGGCAGGGGCGAGCGCCTGCAGCACAGCAGAGGCCTCTGCCGCCAGCGCTGCCCCCGTGGCAGCCGCCACAGCCGCCACAGCCTCGCAGCCGGCCCGCTCCTCCTCCACGCTGCTCAGGATCTGGGTGAGGGCCACCGCTGCCTGGGTGGCCTGCTGCTCCTGGGGCGCAGCAAAGGGCTCGTCCCACTTGCCGACCAGCTGGGTGCTGCTGCTGCCGGCGGCCACGCTGAGCTGGCGGTTGAAGCAGGACTCCCAGGTGGCGCCGCTGCAGGGGCGGGGCGGGGGAGGCACCGGGAGGGAGCTGTGAGGGTATTGCGCAGTGCTTGAAGGCGCACCCGCCTGCAGCAGTTTGCATCCACATACAGAAGCGCTGGGGATTCGACCGACCAGACGCGAGTTGAGAACATGCAGAGCCTGCAAACTGAGCGGCATGGAGTGGGGGGGAGGGCGCGGCTGGCACGGTCGGCGTGCAAGGGGTGCCCAGGTGGGTGCAAGGCAGCGGGCACAGGGTACCGCTGAAGTACACTACACACGGATGCTCACCGGCGGGGGTCGGTCACCACAAACTTGTACTCCAGCTCAGCGCCAGCTGGCAGCTCCACGGTGGCGGTCCATGCGTGGCCCTCAGTCCACGTCAGCTTCAGGGTGCCCTCCAGCCCCCAGGCGCCCAGCTGCGGCAGGCTGCCCACCAGCAGCACCTGCTGCGCAAAGTGCACCTGCGGGTGAGGGGAAAGAAAGGAAGGCGGGGAGGGGAGAGACGCGGCAGGTGAGGTGGGCGCGGGGAGAAGGCAGGCTGCCTGGCTGCGAGCAGCGCGACATGGCATGTGCGACGCCGCGCCCCAGCTGGCGGCTCCCAGATCGCGTGTGCATGCGCAACACACACAGCGATTTACAATCGCATTCCGGTGCGAGGCTCGGAAAAGTGAGCGCTGGGTGACAACCAACCACTTTCAAACCGACGTCGTGTCCGCCGCCCATTTAAACAGCATGGCGGGGGCTGAACTTGCCTTGTGGTTCATAACGAAGGTGACCGGGACGGTGGCGCGCTCCGTCTCCTGATCGAAGCCCTGGAAGGCCTGGATGGCGGGGCGGGCAACCCGGGAAGGGCGCGGGCCGGAGCGGCGCATGCGCGCGGCGGCAGCCAGGCCGGCAGGAGCAGGGGTGCTGCGGCTGCACGGCGCGACCCGGAGGGCCGCCATAGGGGCGTAGATCGCGGCTGCAGTCTGCATGGCGGAGTGTGGAGGGTGTGTGGGATTCTAGAGCGCGGCGGAGAGGTCGGGAGGACGAGGCCTTCTGTTGAGCAGTGACAAAGCAGCGATCCAAACGAACGAAGTCGCTGTGGACAAGAGCTTGCGCCAGAAGGGAGAAAATGTGCAAGACCTGGCCAGACCTGAGACTTTCAAATGACCAGGCGACGGCCAGCCTGGCGACTGCCAATGTGGCAAGCACAAATGCTGCCTGTCTGTTTCTGTCATCAGGCAGACATCAGCTTACATTTCAATAATCAAATATCAGTACAAAAAAAAGTGCAATATTCACGCCTCCTTGCAGTTTGTGCAGCCTGAGCAGGCACAGTGCGCGCCGCACGCCCGCCCTGCGCGCTGACAGCTGCACCGCCGGTCGCGGCAGCCCTTGGCACAGTTGCATCCCTGCTGACTGGCTGCTGCCCCCCTCGACTGGGTGCTGACCGCTGGCGCCGTCCCATCGCCTGATTTTCCTTCAGCTGCCGCCCCTGCTGCCTCTGGTACCGCCTCTGCCGCTGCTGCCGAACTCTTGGCACTGTTGCCGTCTGCCTGCTGCTGCCCGCTGTGTGGGGGTGCCACTCGGGGAGCGGCTACAGCCGCCGCCGCCGCAGCAGCCGTCTGCATCAAGCGCTGGAATGCTGCCCCCATGGCAGCCACAGGAGATGGCATTGGGGAGGGGGGCACCCCGCCTGGCGCCGCAGGAGGTGCCGCCGCCAGCCCAACTGGCTCGTGCGCTGGCGGGGCGCCCGCACCCGCCTGCTGCGCTGGCCCATCAGCCAGTGGCAACGGTGCTGATGATGAGTCCAAAGCTACCTGCTGCGATGCTTTGCCTGCTGCCGCTGCCTGCAGGCTGTGCGCACACAGCCCCTTGCAGGCGCAGCGCTCGGAGCACGCGTGGCCCTTGCAGGCGCAGCGGAAGCGCCCGCAGTTCTCAGGCTTGCAACCACAAGCTGCGCTCGTCACCGCGCCAGGGCTGCTGCCTGCAGCTGCTGCCGCGTGCGCTTGGCTGCCGCCGCTGCCCTTGCCCTTTGTGCCACTGTTGCTAGCACCAGGAGATGCGCTGGCTACAGCCGCTGTGCTCGGCAGCGGCGGCGCAGCTGTGGCTGCTGCTGGCCCCTCCCCCTTGCCCTCCAGCTTGCCGTCGAGCAGGTGGAGCGCAGGTGCCGCCGATTTCATGGCTGCTGCAACCGCTGCCGCCTGCATCAGGTTGGGAATCGCAGCCGCCAAAGCAGCCAGCTGCGGCGGTGGCGCCGCTGGCGCTGCCGCTGCTTCCGTCGCTGGCACTGCTTCTGCCTCCTCAGCCGCTGCCGGTGCTGCCGCAGCTGGCACTGCTGCTGCCTCCTCGGCCGCTGCTCCGGCTGCTGCTGCTGCCATCTGCTGCACGCTGTACGCGCACTGCCCCTTGCACTTGCAGCGCTCCGAACATACGTGCCCGCCACGCTTGCAGCCGCACTTGCCCTGCCCGCAGTTGCCGGGGCCGCAGTTGCATTTGGCTGAGCTGGCGCTGTCTGCTGCATCCCAGCTGGCATCCATGCTGCCCATGCTGCTCCCCATGCTGCCGCTCACGCTCATGCTGCCACCCATGCTCATGCTGCCAGCCTGCGTGGCCATGCGCCGCCGCCCGCCGCCCACGCTGCCGCCAGGTGTCCCTCCCACGACCGCGCTCATTCCGCCGCTGCCGCTGCTGAAAGGCCCGCCAGGCCTGAAGGCGACAGCATTGCTGGCTGCTGCGTGCTGCATGCTGCCAGCCGCGCCCTGGTAGCCAGGCTGCTCCGGCGGTGCTCCATCCTCCCACCGCGCCTCCAGCAGATCCACCACCCTGCCAAAGGAGTCCCACAGGCGGGCGTCTTCAATCACAACGCCGCCGCCGCCGCGCTTCGTCTGGCTGCACCGGGTGACAGGGTGACAGGTGGGCAGCGTGTGTTCACGTATGGTTGTGGACGCTGCGCATCAAGGTGGATGCAGCTGCAGGCAGTTGCGTTGTGGGCGGGCTGCCTCCGGCCTCCCAGCAAGCACCACTGCCAGCGCACATGCCCACCCTGACCTTCAGGCCACGCTATGAGGACCTAAGCAGACCTATATGTGCCCACTCCACTCCACCTTCTGAGCTCAGGTTCATGCCCCCAAATGGCCACCTTAATGTGTGTGCCCCACCCCATGTGTGCCCACCAAACTCACTCGGAGGTGCGGTTGAGGTCGCCGATGACCACCAGCGGGCGGTCGCGGTGCACGCCCCACTTGCCGTGGTCCTTGGTGGTCCGGTGCGGCTGCGCGCTATCCGGCAGCCGGATCTGCGCCAGGGGGCGGGGGGAGGGACACAGAGGGTGGAAGGACCGTGAGTGCTGTGAGGCAGCGCAGCGGAGGAGGCGGGCTGGGCGATGCCCTGGCCCCCGCTGCAACCACCACGATGCCTCACAGCCCAGGTTGCGGCCCCCGCTCAGAGCAAACGCCAAGTGGATGAGATGCGCGCACGCCGGGCGGGCAGCCCGATTGCTGAGCTGGCCGACATGCCTGCAGGACGTTGTCCACATTGTCGGTGCTGCCAAACGTGTCCACATCCGCCTTGCCATTCAGCCACGTCTGCACATCATGCAAGGCAGCAGCGAGGGACGCACACACCTTGAAGAAAGCGGCTGAGAAGGATTGGGGGCTTCCAGCTATACTGGAGGTGAGCAGGTGTGAGGCTGCTGCAACACAGGTGCAAGCCTGCAGGCAGGCCCCTGCGGCTCCTGCCAAGGAAAAGCCATCCAGAAACTGGAGCTGTAGCTAGCAGCACCCTGTGTCCCACCTGGACCCGCCAGGTGCCAGTGAAGGGGTCTGTGATTGCCAGCGCGTCCTCGTAAAAGTCGAGGCCGGTGGGCCTGCCGGGGGAGGCGAGCGGGCACACACGGAAACAAAGACCACTTTTGAGAAGAGCTGCATGGCGCACATGTTGACTGCCCTCGTGAAATGGCAGGCCAGTGAGCCAGTGAGGGTGGGACAGGGGAGGGGCACAGCGGGATGGTGCTTTTGAATTTAAACTGCACACCAAGCCGGTTTCCCAAGCAAGCGGCACAGCCCGAAGGCACAGCCCAAACAACTGGGTGTGGCAGCAGAGTGCGGGCGGGAGCAGGCAGCGGGCACCATATCAGTCAGCAGTGCCCCACCTGCCCCCCTGGCGTGTGCGGCTCCACCCGCCGTGCTTGGCCAGGTGCCACATGCCCGGCGCCAGCTGGATGAGGGAGGGCGGCTGGCTGGGGGGCACCGGCAGCGAGGTTCCGTACCTGCAGGTGAGCGGGGGCACTGTCTGGTGGGTGGGTGGGTGGGAGGGTGCCTGGGCTGGGGCTTTTGAGTTTACTGGCTCCAGAGCCACCAGACAGATGCAATGGCAAGAGGCTGAGCATCACTATAAAGGGCAGGGCCAGGCAGTGCGAGGCCGGAGGCCGCCTATGCCGCACAGCTGGCGTTACTGTGCAAGCGCTGCCAGCCCACCTGGCCTCGCCAAAGGGCCACACATTCTTCTCCTCATCGGCGGTCACGCTTGCCAGGTACACACAGGGGTTCATCAACGTGACGTTGCCTGCTCAAGGGTGCAAACATTGGCATTACTTTAGTCACTCTGCCTAGAGGGCTCTGCAATAAGCAGCGTGCAGTACCATGTGCCCTGCCGCACGCTCCCCTGACAACAACAGGAGTGAGCACGCAGTCAGGAGGGCAGGAGCAACGTACAGTGTCCAACAGCAGTAAGGGCAGGCATGGCAGCAGTGCAAACCAGGCAGCGGTGCACCAAGGCGAGAGCGGCACACTCACGGCAGATGTGCTTGGTCAGCTCGGGCGTGCGCTCAAGGGACACCCACACAAAGCTCTGCCCATTCTTGACCGACGTGGGCACCAGCGGCGAGAGGGCGCTGTCACTGAAGGCCGCCGGCCAGTCGGGGATGGAGTGCACCAGCCAGCCAAGCCGCGTGGGGCTCCAGGCCAGGATGCCTTTGCAGTGCCCAAACTTGGCGCCCGCGTTGATTTCGGGCGGGTCGTCGTTGTAGCACACCCACCCCCGCCAGCCCTGCAGCACCAGGGGCAGTGGTGTGCCTGAGGTCAAATAAGCGTGGCAGAATATTGTGGCAGGTGACCATCTGTTGCGTACCCACGCCCCGTGCCGCAAAGGGTGCCTGTGCGGTCGAGTGCAGAGCGGTGGTGGGCTGGGAGTGTGTGGACAAAAGGCAGGTGCTGCAGCTGGGCCAGCACATGGGCAGGGAAGCTGTAGAACGGGTGTGGGACCCCACCTGTGCACCCTTTAACCAAACTTGCCTGGCGCAGCAGCCGGTTCTGCAGCCACACGTCAACATCGGCTTCCTCCCAGCTCCCTTCGCCATCGCTGCCAACCACCAGCACCTGCCGGCAGCCGGGCCGCTTCAAAGCGGCGCACCACGCGACGGCTGTGTCCAGCGCCAGCCCTTGAAACTGAGCTACCAATCCCGGGCTGATGGCTGCTTCTGCCAGGCTGCGGCTGTGGGCATGTGCGTCTGACGAGGGTGCAATTGTTGCTGTGGACATGGCCGCTGGCGAAGGCGGGGCGGCGGCGTGCGCCACCGCCTGGGCGGCGGCGGCGGCAGGCAAAGTTGCTGTGGCAGGCATTCAACCGTGCCGCTGTTGCGGCTGCTGCTAATTGCTGATATTGATGACAGCCGCTTCACGCTGGCAGCGATGCAAATGGCATTAAGCAGCGCAAGGGGGGAAGAGTGCGCGCCGTCCGGTGTCCTGGCGAAAAATGTGTCGGCGGCCGCCTGCAAGAAAATTGACCAGACACCAATTCCGAATTGCAGCTAACCAACCTGCCGCAGCAGCCTGCGCTAGTCGAAGAGAGAGAAGTGGGCTGCCGTGGAGCTCTCCTGACCTGTGCACGCCACAATAAATAGTTCTCTTTAGTAAACCGCGTTTGCAGGCACCGACACCGCAAGATGCAGCGCAACACCCGGACAGAACGGCACAGCAGCATGGCGCAGCGCACAGCGGGCGGCACCGCCGTCCCAGCCTTTGGAATGCCCATGCAGACTAGATGCAGGCCACCCTCTTCCGCAAGTTTTGGTCAGGAACATGGGTTTTCAGGAGCGTGGTGCCTTGCAATCGCCCCGCTGTGCAGCCAAGCAAGTGCACAGGCGGGTGCTGGAAGCCGGGTGAACGCTGCGGCAGCTGAGTGCAGCTGCCGGCGGGCATCCTCGACTGCACACCTTCCCTGCACACAGAGCATTTGAAACGCGCTGACAGTCACTCACCACGAACCACACAGCACAAGTATTTTACAGTTCCAAGCAGCAGGACAGGCAGGCGCAATGTCATCACATCGTGTGGTGTTCATGCTCATGGGGCTCCTGGCGCTTTCCCATGCCGGGTGCGCGGCAGCAATAGGATGGAAACTGCGCCATCTTGAGAAATCGGCACAGCTTGCCTTGCACATGCCTCTAGGGCAGCGGGCGGCCTGCTCAACCCTGCCGACGCTGCCTGCACAGCCCCAGCGCCCTGTCTCACAGCCTCGCTCCCCTCCCACCGTTCCCCCCCCTGCCTCGTTGCCCTTGACCGCTGTGCAGGCACGCCGTCCGTACCTTCCCGCCTGGGGCCACGCCCACCGTGCCAGCAGACGCCAAGGCAGCACCCGCCACATCCTGCCCTGAGCCAGTGGCCTGTTTTGTCGACCCCTGCGTCACGGCACCTCCCTGCCCAGATGGGCAGGTGTGTGTGGCGGACTATTGCCACGGCACTTGCCAGGCGCTTTGTGTTCCGCGCTTCAGGGGCTAGGCGCCAGTGGGCGGCTTAGGTCGCCCCCTGTGCCGGCTGGGCAGCTGCAGGCAGCTGCCGGCTGGGCAGCCACGGTGCTGATGCTCTGAAGCATCTGGAATGTCTGTGTGTTTGAAATATGCAAAACAAGGTCAGCCTTATTTTTGACCTGTTCCCGTGCAGCCTTCCTACCCTGCATTGTCTGTCCCCCTGTGCATGTCGTGTCCGCTACTTGCCCGTGTAGCGCTGCCCCCCTGTGTAATGCCAAATTGAATCGGCCAGGCAGAGCTGTTCTACCAGAATGCGCAGCCATACATGTCATTGTGCAAGATAGGTCCTCATCAGTACCCTCAGTCTCGGGGCTGCAGCTTCCCAGTCAAAAGATGCCCAATCGCATCTGCCGCCCTCCCGCCTCCCCGCCAGCGGAGCGCTCGCTGGCGTCACTTGTGTGCATCCCTCTGGGCCCTCTCGTGCAGCCCTTACTCACCCGTGTGAACTTGACCGCCGATACAACCGTCTCGAGCGCTTCAGGGACCGCAGCAGAGGCCGGCAGCACCATGGCGGAGACGGCCTCGCGCGAGGAGGAGATGCTGGACGCCGGTGAGCATTGCGATTGGTCTGGAAGTACATTAAAACCTTTTCCAGATGCATTAGGGCCGGTACACCGCCAGCGCAAGGATTTTGAAACAAGAGCGGAGCCCGCCAGGCCCGTTTGCTAGCACGGTCGTCCTGACCGCTCTCTACTCAGTACCGCGATACTAGGGGATATCGCAGCAGCGCCGCTCGACGACCCACTCTGCCGCTGCCCACCTGCCGCCGCCCGCTGCCGCCCGCCTTGCCAATGCCCCAGGCGACCTGGAGCTTGAGGACTCTTCGGAACACATGCGGATGGATGCCGCCGTGGAGAGCGCGCTCAACGTGCTGCCCTCCAACACAGACGCCGCCACCTCCTTCTCCTTGTATGGGCTCCTCAACAAGGCGCAGACGGCGATGGGCAAGGCACTGCTCAAGGTGGGTGCTGGGCTGTGGGTGCTCGGGCTTGCTCCTACACTTCCTGCTTCTGCATCTGCCACTCTTGCGCTAGCGTCTTGCGCAACATCATCGCTCACTCCTCCTGCTTTGGTTAAATGTGCTGAGTGGGGTTGCCGTGCACACGGTGCTCCGAGCCACTGCTGCACCCAGCCAGCCCGCCTGGCCCCCAGCCACCCTCCCTTGTTTGCATCCTCTGCCCCCTCCAGGCCTGGCTGAAGCGCCCGCTGGTCGATCTGGAGGCAATTGGGGCGCGGCACGATGTGGTGGAGGCGCTGCATGGGGATGCTCAGCTGAGGGCAGACCTGCGGGGGCTGCACCTGCGGGGTGAGACGCCTGCCTGCCCTTGATTGGCCTGCTTTGGGCTTGCACTCTGCTGCCTGCGGCGTGCGTTGCTTGCCTGCATTTCTTGGATGCCGCTGTGCCCTGCGGCGTGATGGAGTCAGCGTGGGTGAGGCATGAGGCCTGGCGGCGTGACGTGGTGGAGGCGCTGCATGGGCCTTATCAGTTGAGGGCAGGAGCCGTGTCAACTGCACCCACCCAACTCCACCCTCTACCCACCTTCCTCTTGTTTACCTTCCAGGCCTGCCCGACCTGGGCAAGCTGTGCGGCAAGCTGGAGCGGCAGCGCATCAGCCTGCAGGAGCTGTGCCTGCTGTACCGGGCCAGCGCCAAGCTGCCGCAGGTGGAGGACGCGGTGCGCGCCCACGAGGGCCCCCGCGCGGCGCTGCTGGCGGAGAAGTGAGTAGGGGGGGCGGGGAGGTGAGGCCAGGCGGCAGGCTGCCAGCTGGAAGAAGCAGGTTTGCTGTAACTCCGGGCTGGGGCCCGCATTCCAGGCCACCTAGCTTAGCAAGTTTGAGGGGCTGCTCTCCGCTTCTTCGAGCCTTACTTAGGCGCTGCTCTCCACGACCCCACCTTGCACGCTGTTCCCACTGAATCGCCCTTCTCTTGCCTCCCCCTTCCCCCCTCCCCGTCCTCACCTTGCCCATTTCACAAGCAGGTTTGCCGACCCCCTGGCCGACGCCCACTCCCCCGACCGCCTCGGCAAGTTTGAGGAGCTGCTGGAGGCGGCGGTGGACATGGCGCGGGTGCCCGACGAATACGTCATCTCCCCCACCTACGACGCGGTAGGCTTCTTGTGTGTGTGTCGAGTCGGGGCGTGCGGGCGGGTTTGCAACAGGGTGGCATGCTGAAGTTGGACCCAGACGCAGCGATCTCGCCCACCCCGTGGTTTGATGGGTGCAGTTTCAATCTTTGAGTTGAACTCCCTGAGCAGAGGGGAGGGCGGTGGCATGGCACTGGTGCTTCATGATGTCTGTCCGCTCTTTCACGGCTTGGAGGACTTGCATGCCTTCTTCAATCAGGAGGTGGGAGCTGCCTGCCCACCACCTATCGCGTGAGCCACCCTCCCCTCTCCTCTGTTCACCCACGTCGCCCTGCCCATCCCGTCACCCCCCTCCCACCCCGCAGGGCCTGGGCGACCTGGATGCTGAGAAGCAGGAGGTGGAGGGGCAGCTGGCTGACCTGGCGGCGGCGGCGGCCAAGGACCTGGGGCTAGTGCTGGACAAAACGCTCAAGTGAGCTGGAACGGGGGCTTGATGGGCCTTGTCATGTAGGGGGATGGGCTGTAGGTTCGGCGAGTGTGGCTGTGTGTGTGGCTGTGCCCTGGGACTGTTGCTGCTGCGGGACACGCGCTGGCGATGTGTCCCGAGGAGAGTCGGCGCCACTAGGACATAACAGGGTGGCAGCTTGCCTGGCCAGGGTGGCACCATGCCAAGGGTGCACACCGTGTGTCGTGTTGACAACCTGCCCGCGACTGCAGGATGGACTGGCACAAGCAGGGCAACCAGCGGCTGCGCTGCCTGCGCATCACCGCCAAGGAGGAGAAGATTGTGAGGAAGCACCTGCAGGTGGGCGGCAGGCCTCGTGGTGCTGTGTGCTTCAAATGCTGTTCCCTGCATGCACCATGCTCAGTGCTGGGTGTATCATACACATAGCTCAATTCAAGGTCAGGTGGGGGAGGAGCAGCCGGGGGCAGAGCCCAGGAGGGCAGGAGTGCGGGGAAGCATCTGCCGGTGGGTGGCTGGGAAGGGAGAGAAGAGTGGGGTGCACACGGATTCGCCACACCTCTTCTCTTGTGTCCGCCTCCCCCCCTCAACACACAGGCGCGGTACCAGGAGCTGGAGGTGAAGAAGGACGGCATGAAGTTCCTGAACAAGCCCATGAAGGCGGCCGCACAGCGCCTGCAGCAGCTGAGCGGCGAGTACGAGCGGCGGCAGGCGGAGCTGCTGGCCCAGGTGTGGTTCGTAAAGAAACAGCCGCTTGGTTTGGTGTTGTGAGCAAGTTGAAGTCAAGTTAGGGTGCTGGCGGGTGCAGCTGCTGCTGTAGGTGGCGCTCTGGCTGCGCCTTGCCTCATCCCGCTCTTCATTGCCCCAGCCTCTGTTTCACACCACTCTACCCGAGACACACACTCCGCCGCCTGGCCCTGTCCACCCGCCCACAGGTGGTGAGCGTGGCGGCGACGTTTGCCGAGGTGTGGCGCCAGGTCAGCGCCACCCTGGCGGAGCTGGACCTGCTGGCGGCGTTTGCTGAGGTGGCAGCCGCCGCGCCCGCCCCCTACACCCGCCCCACCATGCTGCCCAGCGAAGGTGCGGCCTGGTAATTTGTCAGTTTGTTGTGCTTGTGCTGGGCTGAGGTGGCATCCGCAATAGGGCCGCCTGCACCCACCCCTCCATTTGCCCAGCGACGGCGCAACCAGCGGGGCTCAGGGGGGTATGATCGAATGGGTGCGCCCACCCCAGGTCG
Organism: Micractinium sp. NFX-FRZ; assembly: GCA_029339195.1. Taxonomy (NCBI): domain Eukaryota; kingdom Viridiplantae; phylum Chlorophyta; class Trebouxiophyceae; order Chlorellales; family Chlorellaceae; genus Micractinium; species Micractinium sp. NFX-FRZ. Next base: position 74,301 of record JAPTJF010000198.1, read on the forward strand.
ATTGCTGCATGTAACATCCTTCACTGTTGACCGTTCGCCGCCCCTTTCTCCCTCTGTGCAGCGGGCGAGATTGTGCTGCGCGGCTGCCGCCACCCCTGCCTGGAGGCGCAGGAGGGTGTAGACTTTATCCCCAACGATTGCGTCATGAAGAAGGGGCAGGTGAGCTCTCGAGGCAAATCGACTGTTTCATGCAATTGGGTTGGGCAGAGGGGTGACTGTGCCATGAGAGGGAGGGGTGGGCGTCATTTGTCATGACTGCAGCATGAGGAAGGGGCAGGTGGGCAGCCAACTGGGTGGGGTGGGTGGAAAGGCACATTATTGCAGTGGTGGGAAAGCCGGGGGACAGTTCACTCGGTACCAATTTCCTGTCGGCTTCTTCACCTTCCCCACTCTGCCTCTTCTCGTGTCTCCTTGCCCGCAGTCCTGGTTCCACCTGATCACCGGCCCCAACATGGGAGGCAAGTCCACCTACATCCGCCAGATTGGGCTGGCGGTGCTGATGGCGCAAATTGGCAGGTGGGCGCACGTTGCTGGTTGCTGGCGCTGGCTTTGCGGGCGGGCGGGTGGGGGTGCCTGTGGGGGCTGACAGGCTGGGAAGGAGGCCGGCAGGGCGGGGGACCCGGGAAGGGAGGTGGAGGTAGCGGGGTGGGGCTGGCTGGGGGGATGGCATAGGTTGGCAGGTGAGCCAGCCCCGTCCTAAGCAGTTGGTTGGGCGCAAGGCCTGGCTCGGCTCACTGTCAGTGGGCTGGCTGGCCTTGCAGGCTGGGAGGTTGAGGAGGGCCCGGCAGCCCCCCTCAGGTCCTTGTTCCCACACACCACTGCCCTGCACTTGTGCGTCCCAGCCTCTCTGGCATGCCCAGCTGTGCCCAGGCCTCTGCCGCATGCCCATCCTCTCCCCTGCCCGTCCACCCCTGCTATGCAGCTGGCACGGCAGTCGGTGGCCTCTGCTCTCACACCTCACCTCCCACATGCCCCATCCCCACCCCCCACACAGTTGCAGCTTCGTGCCCGCCCATGAGGTGCAGGTGATGTTATGCCTCTGTTCTCACCTCGTGTTCTGCCCCACCCCCCACACGGCTGCAGCTTCGTGCCCGCCCAGGAGGCGCGGCTGTCGGTGCGCGACGCCCTCTTTGCACGTGTGGGCGCGGGCGACTGCCAGATGCGGGGGCTGTCGACATTCATGGCCGAAATGCTGGAGACGGCGGCCATCCTCAAGGTGGGATGTGACCCTCTGGCCACAAGCAGAGCGCGCGCCCCTTGCGTTCTCTGGACGCTGCTGCCCGCCCCGCGCTCTGGTGCCTGCCCTCGCCAATCCCTGCCGCGCATCGCTCGCCCTGCCTGACCTGGCCTGGCCTGCACACGCCAAACATCGCTCCATGTTGTGTGCTGGCTTGCGCCGCCTTCTGCTCCATGGCCGCACGCCTCACCTTCCCCGTCCCTTTCCCTGGTCCGACCAACCCCATGGCTGTGTCACCGGTCCTTCTTTGCTGATCTGTGTTCCTTTACTGTCCCGCTGCTGGGCGGCACGGCGCCCCCCCCCCCCCTTCTGTGTATCTCTCTCCTTTGCTGACCTGCCCCTTTACTTTCCTCTGCTGCTGGGCCGCAGGGCGCCACCTCCTCCTCCCTGGTCATCATCGATGAGCTGGGGCGGGGCACCTCCACATGGTGAGACCTCCCTCCCTTTATTCATGTCTGTTTCCTCCCTGGCATGGCCGTTGAGGGCCAGCATGGCTGGGCAGGGCGCCCAGCACCGCTTCTCGCATGCCCGGCCCGCACTGCTTGCCCCCCCCTTGCGCCAGATTCTCTTACCTGTCCTGCACCCACCTGTCCAACTTACCGTCCAAACCGGCTCACCCCACCCCCTGTCCCACACCCATACCGGCTCACCCCGCCCCCTGTCCCACACCCGTACCGGCTCACCTCGCCCCCTGCCCCTCCTTGCCCGCAGGGAGGGCATGGGCCTGGCCTGGGCCATCAGTGAGCACCTCTGCCAGGAGATTGGGTGAGGGCGCAACCTAGACTGCTGTGGCCTGCTTGCAACACGCTGCTGCCTGGGTTCTGCTCGCCTGCCCATCCTGCCTGCCCTCTTGCCCCGCGACAGCTCTAGCTGGGAGCTGCCGTCCGCCTGCCTGCCTTCCTGCCCCCCTCCCCGCCCTGCAAGCCACTCCCCTCCTCTGTTGTGCTACACCGAGGCCAGGATGAAGTGTGGCCCTTTGTCTGCTCTGCAGCTGCGCCTACCTGTTTGCCAAGCGTTAACAAATGCTCTGGCAAACACTGACTCGAGGAAGATGTGACCCTCTTCCTACCCTGCAGCTGCGCGCCCCAGTCTGCTAAGCGCCCTGCTATAAATCTGTCCCACACACTGATGCCCTGACAAGTGTCTGCCCCTTCCCCTCCCCGCCCCCCGCAGCTGCGCCTCCCTGTTTGCCACGCACTTCCACGACCTGGCTGCCCTGGAGACGAGCCTGCCGGGCGCGGGGGTGACCAACCTGCATGTCAAGGCGGCGGAGAGCGAGAGCGGGCTGACCATGCTGTACCAGGTGGGTGTGAAGGGCGAGGCCAGAGATTATGTGCGTTCCTTGCAGAGTGTAGGATGCGCATGGTGGAAATAGCGGGCTGATCATGCTAGGCGGCGCTCTCTTTACCATCCGCGAGGGGCGCCTGAGTTCTGTACAGGGGTGGAGGGGCCTGGTGGAGGTGGGGCACAGGAGGGCATGTGCAGTGTGGGAGAACAGAACAGCTGACATTGCGGTACCAGGGGCGGTGGACGGGGAGGGTCCCGCTTCAACGGCTGGGGCCTGTTGGGTGCAGTGGGAGGCATGTGAAGATGGTCTGCCTTGGGTTTTCCCTCCGCCGCCGCCAGCAGTCACCCCAAATAGATGGGTGCGCAAATTCAACCTTGCGGCCTGTCAGTCGCCAGCCTTCAACTCTCCAGAAGAACTTATACCACCATGCCTCCCTGTCTTCCTCCTCCACTCGCCGCTCGCAGGTCCACCCCGGCGCCAGCGCACAGTCCTACGGCCTGGCAGTCGCCCGCTTTGCCCGCCTGCCACCCGAAGTGATTGAGTCCGCGGCCAAGCGCATGGCGGAGCTAGAACCCACGACCACAGCAGTGGGCGGCAGCGGCTATGGCGGCGCGCAGCAGGCAGGGCGGCAGCAGCAGGCGGAGGGCGGGGCGGCAGGGGCAGCGGCATGTGGGGGGAACGCGCAGTGGGAGGCGGCACAAGCGCGGGAGCTGCTGCTAAAGTTTGCCAGCGTGCCGCTGGAGGCGGGGATGCGGCCAGAGGCGCTGGCGGTGGCGCTGCAGCAGCACTCGATTGAGCTATGCCAGTGAGGCGGTTCAAGGCGAGCAAATGCAACGCGCGCGCCGTTGGCTGCAAACACATGAAGTTTAGTTGGCTGTTAGCAGCCCAGTAGACACCACTTGTACCTGATCAGCACTGTAACACGTCGACTACCATGAAGGCTGCTGCACGGCAACAGCAGACGTGCATTGATACATTTTGACTACCGTCTTCAGCGCCGCCACCGCCCCAGCGTGCACAGCAGTATGGCGCAGGAGAGGATGCGGGCAGCAACCGCTGCTGCTGATTCTCGTTGGCGTGCGCACATACCATTCGCATATCTCGAAGTGGTGGGTAGCCGTCAATATTTGAAACTCCGACAAAGAGCGACCTGCAAAGGCCCCGCCTGCAGGTGCGCTATTCCCAAGAAGAGGGCTATGGCTGCACATGTTTGTGCTGCGTCAACACGCGGCCCATGTTCCGCCGGCACCCGGCACTGCCGCCTGAGGGCGAGGCCGCCGCCACTGGGCAACGCAATGCGTAGCAACGCGGCCTGTGGTCAGCAGCGCTGCTGGCTGTGCACCTCCATTCACCCTTTTCATATTTCCACATGCTCACTATTCATGCAGATAAATTGCAGAGGGGGCACGCCTGCCCATGTCGCAGCAGAACAGCAAGCGCTCTGCCGATGGGCCGCCCGTCCGGCTGACCGCCGGCAGCACGCGGGAGGAAGCGGCGGAGTGGCTGGCGTCCTTCATCCCCCGGGACATCTGTGACGACGTGAGTGACACTGTCTCTCTCTGGAATTTAGGTGCCCCTGAAGCCGACTGTCTTCTGTGTACAGGCTGCCGGTGGCCGGCTCCATGGGTCACACACATACGCTCGGCATGCTGTGCGCCCAGCGCACTCCCTGTACTTGCCCATCAACCCTATGCTCTGTGCTCCTGGCCCGGAAGATTCCTCATCATACTTCGCTTTGCATCCTGGCCCAGCTCCCTGCCTGCTCCCCTGGCAGCGGGCCGTGGCGTCTCCCCCTTGCTGTGCTGACATGGCGGCCTGCCTGCCCCCCCGTGCTGCCCGCCCCTGCAGCTCACCCGCGAGTGGCAGGAGAGGAGGGCGCTTGTAAATGGGGAGACGCTGCTCAAGTATGGCAGTAAGGGGCGTGGAGAGAGCGTCGGCAAGCTGACACGCGTACTGGGTATGGATGAGACGGTAGCGGACAAGGTGTACGACCGCGTGCAGCAGCTGCACCAGGAAGCACAGCAGGCACAGCGCGCACAGCGTGAGGGATTGCAGCAGCCGGCGCAGCGGGCGCAGCGTGCGGAGCGGTTGCTGCCGCCAGCGGAGCAGCAGCAGGAGCAACCACAGGCGCAGCAGCAGCGGCCGCAGCAGCAGCAGCAAGAGCAGCAAGTGCCCCAGGCACAGCAGCAGCAGGTAAAGGTGAAGCAAGGGGCACCGCAGCCGTTGCAGCAGCAGGTGCAACCGACGCGGCGTCGCATGCAGCACGTGACCCGAGCTGCACAGCAGCTGGAACAGCCGGAGCCTGAGGCACCGCAGCAGCAGCAGCAGCAGCAGCAGGCTGAGCCACAGACGCGGCGCTGCGTGCAGCACGTGGTGCGCCCTGCACAGCCGGCAGCGCCGTCGCAGCAGGTGGAGCAGGAGCAGCAGCCTGCGCTTGAGCAGCAGGCAGCAAGGGGAGGTCAGCAAGTGCAGCAGGTGCAGCCGCAGCTGCCGCAGCCAGCACAAGAGCACGAGCAGCGCAGTGCAGGGCAGGCTCAGAGAGCGGAGCGCAAGCGACCACAGCAGCAGCAGCAGCAGCAGCAGCAGCAGCAGCCTCTGCCGTCTCTGCTGCCACCGCAGCCTGGATTAGAACGACAGCGCGAGCGTGCACCGCCTGCTGAGGACCCACCTGCGGCAGGGCAGGTGCGGGGTGGCAGGGACACGATTCAGGCGCTGGGAGGATGCCTCTTTGTTGCGGAACACAACACAGCCTTGCTCCGACAGCACAGTTTTTGAACGGAAACATCGGTGCTGCATCAAGCTTGAGCATGCTTTGTCTTGAACTGTTTCTCGTGCGTTCAGGCTCGCGGCGCTGCAGAGGCAGCGGGGCAGGGCGCGGTGGCAGCGGTTCGAGGACGAGCCTTGCCTGACAGGTACACGCCTGCTGCACACACATGAGGCGGCCTACCTGCTGCTCCCCCGCACTTTGTTGTGGCGACATCATCATTCTTGCTCGGTACAGCTTGCAGGCATAGTAGCACCGCTGTGTGCGCACATGTGTGTCCGTGTGCCACTGGTTCCTGCCATTTACCGACCCCTGGTTCCATTTTAGCATCTTTATGCAGGAATCAGCCAACCAAGACCACCGGCGGCAAGGCTCCAGGGCACGAGCGGACACGGGGGGAGAGGGCGGCGGCGGCCCAGGGCGGCGGCGGTATGACCAAGGAGGAACGCAAGAAAGCCCAGCAGGGAGCTGCGCGGGTCGCGGAACTCAAGGAGTGGGCCAACGTGAGTTGGTGGCCTGCAGCCAGCGCCCCTTGCCACCGCCGCTGCCACATAAAAGCACTTATTCGCCGGTCTTAGCAGGTCTGGCGGCGTTTTCTAGAAGGCTACAAGATGTCCTCCCTCCCACACGGTTTGCAGGCTGCCGAGGCAGACCTTGAGGCCACACTGGCGGCGCAGGTGGCGGGCGGCAAAGTGTTTGAACTGCCGATGGGCAAGCTGGAGTCACGTGGTGCGTGCCACACAGCCGGCTTTATATCCCGACCGAGAGCGCCTCACTGCATATAACTTTTAGGACAACGCATCCCTTGCCTGACTATCCATTGGTGGCCCCAGCTGAATTGCTGCCCACACTCACATCCACCACCACGCCCCCTCCGCATGTGCAGCGCACGGCCTGCGCGTGGTGCAGAAAGAAGACGCTAGCAAGAAGACGCTGCGCGTGGTGGAGGTCACCAAGAAGCTCAAGAAGCACTCAGTGAGTGCTAGCTGATGCAGCTTTATAAAGCGGTGATGGGCAGGGAGGCTGTTGGGTGCCGATATGTTGGGAATGTCAAGCAACACCCGAGCGTGCGAGCATGCTTGCCGGGCATCCTTGTTCCTGCGCCGCCCACGTCGCCTGCGGCCCACCATTGAACTCCTACCTTATCAAACATCCTACTTCAAATTGTTGCTCTACTTACAAAACCAAATGCATCGCAGCTAGGTGCTAATTGCTGGTAGAGGCTTTGCTGATAGCCAACTTCTTTCACCCGCCCACAGGTGTTCAAGGTGCAAGGCACGGTGGGGACCATGCTGAGTCCGAGGCGATGCCGCAAAGCGACCAAGACTTCCACTGCACCATCGACGAAGCAGGCGACGGCAAGGTGCTGATGGCGCATGACCCGGATGCATCATGCATGCTGCGGTACCTGGCACGGTGAGATTGCGTTGAGTTCTTGGTGATCACCTGTGTTGGGCCCGCAGTGTGCCTCGTCTGCCCGCTGTTGCTCAAGAGGCGTTTGCCGTGGTTTTCGCTGCTGCTACCGCTGCTGTCCTGACGGCGGCGCTTTGACATCCACTCACTTCTTGCGGCCACGCATGCCTGCGCCCTCCATGCCTTTGCAGGGCAGAGAGGCTGTGCTTCCAGAACGTCCAGCAGCTTGTGCACGGCGATGCCGTGTACGTGATTGTGTGCCGGGACCTGCCGGTGGGCACCATTCTGCGGACCTACTGGGAGTGGGAGGGAGCGGTGCCGCACGAGGAGGAGGACATCCTGGACTTTGCTGAGGCCGACCCTGACTTGGTTACAGTGGATGCGCAGACTGTCCAGGTGTAGAGAGGCTCACACAGGTGAGGCAGTTCCCCTCAAGGGAATAAGTGATGGGTGTACGTGGGGCGTGATTGTTTTTTGTTGGGTGGGGTTGGTGGTTTGGGGAGGCGGCGGGGGCGTGGCAACGCTGCAATCCCTTGCAGCAGCCCAAGGCCTGCCATACCTGCATGCTGCAAGTCGACCTCCGTGTTAACCTGCTTATCAACTTACCAGTCCAGTTGAGCAAGACCTTTGTTGTTTGTCCCCTGCAGCAGCAGCCCTGCAACAGCACACTTGTGCAGCAGCAAAAACGCAGCAACAACGGCCACCACAGCAAACGCGGAAGCTGTTGCTAAAGTTTGCCAGCCTGCCACTTGAGCCAGGCATGCAGCCAGAGGCGCCAGCGGTGGCGCTGCAGCAGCATGCGATTGAGCTGCGCCAGTGAGGCAGTTCAAGGCAGGCAAATGCAACGCACTGGCTGCATCCCTAGCCAAGTGTTGTTGGTTGTGAGTAGCCCAATGGTTTTCCGCTTGTACCTGACCAGCACTGTAACATGTCGACTATTAGCAAGATTCCCTGCGAGTACGAGCTTACAAGGTAACAGCAGACATGCATTGGCTACCTGTCGGCTACCGTCCTCAGTGCCGCCACCGCCCCAGCGTGCACAGCACAATGGCGCATCTCCTCAGCGACGCTTGTTGCTGCGCCTCTCTTAAGCTTGACGTGCGAGCACTCGGAGTAGCAGGAACTCCTAGAACTCTGACGCAGACTGACCTGCAAAGGCCCCGCCTCTGGTGCGCTATTCCGCGGGAAGAGGGGCTATCGCTGCACGCGTTCTGTGCTGCAGTAGCATGCGGCCCGTATTACGCCGGCACCCGGCGCTGCCACAGCGTCAGGGCGGGGCTGCCGCCCGGCGGCCCACAGGCTGCGCGCGTTGCGTATGCCCAGTGGCTGTGAGCCTCCATTTATCCCTGCTTTCATATCTCCACACCACTCGTGCAGGCATTTCACAGATAAGGCGCCCTTGCCCATGTCGCGGCAGGGCAGCAAGCGCTCTGCCGACGGGCCGCCCGTTCGGCTGACAGCCAGCAGCTCGCGGGAGGAGGCGGCGGACTGGCTGGCGTCCTTCATCCCCCGGGACATCTGTGAAGACGTGAGTGACACTGTCTCTCTCCGAGAATAAGGTGCCCCTGAAGCTGACCTGTCTTCTGTGTACAGGCTGCCGGTGGCCGGCTCCATGGGTCACACTCATACGCTCTGCATGCTGTGCTTCCCAGGGCACTCCCTGTACTCGACCATCAACCCTGTGCTCTGAGCTCCCGGCCCTGAAGATTCCTCATCATACTTCGCTGTGCATCCTGGACCAGCTCTCTGCCTGCTTCCCCTGGCACTGGGCCGTGGCGTCTCCCCCGTGCTGTGCTGACATGGCGGCTCGCCGACACCTCCCTGCTGCCCGCCGTTGCAGCTCAACCGTGGGTGGCGGGAGAGGAGAGCACTGGTCGATGGGGAGACGCTGCTCAAATATGGCAGTAAGGGGCGTGGAGAGAGCGTGGGGAAGCTGATACGCGTCCTGGGCATGGATGAGACGGTAGCGGACAAGGTGTACGACCGCGTGCAGCAGCTGCACAAGGAAGCACAGCAGCAGCAGGAGGGACAGCGGCAGCGCCGTGAGGCACAGCAGCAGCCGGCGCAGCGGGCGCAGCGGGCGGAGCGGCTGCTGCCGTCACCGGAACAGCAGCAGCAGCAATCCCAGGTGCAGCAGCAGCAGCAGCAGGCGCAGCAACAGCCCCAGGCACAGCAGCAACAGGCAAAGGTAGAGCAAGAGGCACCGCAGCAGCAGCAGCAGCAGGTGCAACCGCCGCGGCGCCGCGTGCAACTGGTGGCGCGCCCTGCACAGCAGCAGGAACAGCCAGGGCCTGAGGCACCACCGCAGCAGCAGCAGCAGCAGCAGCAGGAGGTGCAAACGGCGCGGCGCCGCTTGCAGCATATGGGCCGCCCTGCACAGCAGCTGGAACAGCCGGAGCCTGACGCAGCGCAGCAGCAGCAGCAGCAGCAGCAGCAGCAGCAGACGCGGCGCTGCGTGCAACAAGTGGCGCGCAGTGCACAGCAGCAGGAACAGCCGGAGCCTGAGGCACCGCAGCAGCAGCAGCAGCAGCAGCAGGAGGTGCAACAAACGCAGCGTCGCATGCAGCAGGTGGTGCGCCCCAAACCGCAGGCGGCGCCGCACCCGCTTGTAAAGCAGGAGCAGCAGCCCGCGCTTGAGCAGCAGGCAGCAGGGACAGGTCAGCAAGTACAGCGGGCGCAGCAGCAGCAGCCAGAGCCAGCACAGGAGCTTGAGGAGCGCCGGGCAGGGCAGGCTCAGAGGGCGCAGCAGCAGGAGCAGCAGGAGCAGGAGCAGCAGCAGCCGCAGGAGCAGGCTGGTCAAAGGCGGCAGCACGAGCCTGCGGCGCCTGGCGAGAACCCGCCTGCGGCTAGACAGGTGCTTGCTTTTGTTGCTTGCCTTTGTGGTGTGGTGTGGCCTGGCTGCAAGTGCTGGCATACGGGGCGATGCTCCTCTCGAGCACAACACAACCTGGCTGCAACAGCCAGCTCTCCAAACCTCAGTGCTTAACCAAGCTCAAAGCACATTTGCCTCGAGTATGCTCCCGTGCCTGCAGGCTGGCGCCGCTGCTGAGGCAGCGGCGCAGGGCGCAGCGGCAGCGATTCCAGGCCCACCGGCTGACAGGTACACTCTTGCTTGCACCCTGACCAGCATCCCCACTCCGTGCTGCCTTAAAACGTTCCTGCTCGATCCGGCTTGCCGCCAAATTGCAGGCTGGGTGTACGCGTGTGTCCGCCTTGCCCTGCACGACAATTGATGCATCACCCCTTGGTTCCTGGGTGAAACCCTCATGCAGAATCACATACGTTATGAACTGGCAGAAGCGGTGCAGCTGGGGCCTGCCACGCATCATGCAGCGCATGACGCTGGCACAGGTGAGCTGCCACGCCACCAACACCCGCTGCACTGGACACTGCTATGCAATGCGCCTGCTGACGCGTGCACCACACCTGTTTTCTGGTGCTGATAATCGTACTTGGGGCACTCGTACTCATGCGATTCATTATTCCGCGGCTGCGCAGATGAGGGCTCTCGTCCAAGGAGTTCCTCTGTCTGACAACTGCCTGCAAGTCGAGCGCGAGGTCGACGGCGTCATGTGAGCTGTAGGGTAACCAAACGGGGCGCCTGCTGCACCTGTGCCAGCCTTTCACGAGAATGCTGCCGCTTCCCTGCCTGGCGCTGCCGACACAAGTGTGCTCCGTGCCTTACCTGCGTTGCGTTTTGCCCATGGCGTAGGGTGCTGACTGATTTGGAGGACACGCCTGCCGACAAGGTGGAGGCTGCCAAGCGCATTGCCACCTGCATGCTCACCGGGTCCCCAGACAGGCGCCCCTTCCAGGACGGTGTGCACCAATGGCCGCAGCTCGCATGGGCGGTGCACGCCGCTGCCGCAGCCCGCGCTTTGTTGCTGCAAGTCCTCTTCATGCGTCCAACACAGCAGAAAGCTGCCACTGCTGCCCTTCACGGCTTCCCCGTGGTTCATTCCCCATCAGTTCATTCTTCATCAGTTCATTCCCCACTTCCTCCATACTTTCCCCCACCCCCCGGTCCTGCCTTCTAGGTGGGCTGTCGAAGGTAGCACAGAAGACCGCGCTGCGTGAATACTGCGACGAGGCAGTGCGGGCGTACGTTCAGGAGGAGCTGGTGCTGTGCTTCCAGGTGCGCTGTTGGCCGGTGCACGCATTGGCTCTGGTGATTGGCCGTGCGTTGGGGCCCACTGGGCCGCGCATCCAGCAGCATGTGCACGCCGCGGTGTGGGCCCGCTTTGGTGTCGCTTCCCACGTGCGGTGCTCTCTGGTGTGGCCTCCAACAAGAGCATCACCTGTTGTGCTGCAGAGTGTACCGCAGACCCCCGACCTGCATCGACTTATGTGGCTGCTGTGGAGCTACCCCGCCGGTTTAAAGGATGATGCCGATGAGCTGGATAAGGTTGATGGTGTCCAGGGGTGCTCACAAACACTGATGGGTGGCACGTAGCAGTGTCGTGGCAGTGTGGTGGTGGCGCGCTAGTGTGTCGCATCATCTTTTGGCATGGGTTGTGTGTGGCAGTGCAGAAATTTGCATTATGTTGGGACACCCCTTTGGGCTGCAGGTCCTCCTGGGGGAGCGGACGTTTGAGGTCGCCAGCGGCCTTGAGTTCCTGGAAGGCAAAGCTTGGAGCGGCACGGTGGGCTGGAACACCGCATGGAGGGGGCTGGAGCATCGTGATTGGAGGCTGAAGCAACAGGTGGGGGCCATGCAAGGGTGCCACTTGCCCTATCACTTGCAAGTGTGTCTTGCTTAGTACATATGCTGTTGATGTTTCTGTTGGGCCTGGTTTTGTTGTATGTTGCCCTGCTTACCACGCCATGTGGCAGCGTAATCTAGACGTTTGAGGTGTTGCACCCATGCAGGCTGATCACATGTTGTGGCTGAACCACCTGCAAGCTCTCTGTAGGCACACCCGCCTCAAGGTAAGGAACTGCTGCCAGCTGCTCTGCTGGCCTCTGCTACCCAGCTGGCGCTCTGCAATACAACATGATTAGCTGCCGCTTCGCATGTTCTTGGCACCGGAGCGCCCTGGTTGGCAGCTGATTTAGCACATTGCCTGGCCAACAACTGTTGTTCCGCAGTGTGTCGTGCGTGTGGCGAGTCGCTTTCAGCGGATCACCATCTCTCTCTACCAGCCCAGCATCCGGCGGGACGGCAGTCGGCCCAGCACTTGCCTGGCAGGTGCCGCATGGAAAGCACAGGGGCTGCAGGACGGCGCGCCTCGGATTGAGACTGCACACCTGCCCTTTGTGCTCGGCCACATGCTTGGCGCAGCTGGCTCACCCTCCATGCAGCAGATCGATAGGTGGGTGCGAGCACCACGAGTGGTGGTGGGTTGTGCTAGTGGACGGGCAGGCAGCTGTAATGTGGGCAGGTTGCATGTTGCTCACATGAGGCAAGTGGGCGGGAAGGCGTGTTAGTATGCAGCTTGAATGAGAGGACACTTACCTGCCCTTGTTGTGAGTTGGCCACATTAGCCTGCCTCTGTTCCCTGCCTGGTTTCTCACACACACCTTGTGTTGCAGGCTGGGGCAGGCACAGGCGGCAGCTGCTGAGCTGGGGATGGGTGATATGTTCAACGACCCAATCACCCCCATCCAGGTACGCCGGTCAGCGCACGCAGGACTCAAGCTGACCATGCGTCATGCATCAGGTGGCATGCAGATTCTGCTGTAGGCGCAGCGCTGTGCACTGGCCGACAAAGGCACGTTGCATGCCTGCCTCTCCGCTGGCTTGCAGTTTGGGCAGCTGCTGGCGTGGGCAACGGCAGAGGCAGAGGGCCGCCGGGGCGAGTTGGACGCTCTCAGGCAGCCTGGTGATCAGCCTGTTCTGGGCACGGTGAGTGAGCTTGTGCACTTCCGTGACTGCCACAATGGTGACTGGCATGAGGCGCGTGCCCAAGCTGGTATGGTACAGCCTTATTATAACTGTGTACCGGGAATGGGGTTGGTGTTTGAGTGTGGGCGGGTGGGTGGGTGCAGGAGCTGGCGTGCAAGGATGTGTGTGCTGGGCCGCATGTTGCGTGCCAGATACGGTACGCCTGCACAGCTGCTTACCCGAACCTTGCTCTTGCCCAATCGTGCAGCTGGAGCCGCTGCTGCAGAGTTTGTTACTCCGCACGTTGCATGAGGAACGCGCAGAAGGCGGATGCGCGCGGCACTTCTGGGCCAAGTGGGACCTCCCAGACCAGGGGGGCGACCTAACTGACAGTAAGAAGCCCTTTGCGCTGCCCTGTGTAGCGGGCAGGCAGGTGCAGTGCGCCGGGTGCCCCTGCAGCGAGCACAGACTGTTCAAGCTGTTGCTTACCTCTTCAGAGCAAACCAGTGACAGTCACTGCTGCATTCCCCTTTGCAGCAAATCCTTGCAGATCGTTGGTGCATTCCTCTTCCCAGCGACCACTGCAACCCTTGCACCTGTTCTGCAGGCTATGTGAGCCCCATCCTACACCAGGTCCTCTCCGGCACCTCCAAGACCGAGATGGTGCACCGGATGCAGGCATGCGGGGGAGCAGGCTGGATCGCGGTGCAGGTGCGCTTGCAAGGAGGGCAGGGGGAGCTTAGGCGGGCAGGCAGGCGGGCAGTTAAGCTGTGGGGGCAGGCGAGGCAGCCAGGCAGGCATGCAAGAGCACGGCAGACGGGAAGTTGTGAGAGGTATGGGAGGTAAATGCGGACAGGTCCGCAAGCACTGCAGCACCTGCTAAGTGCCACTGGTTTGTTGCCACCGCGTTACGCGTGCAGGCGGGCAGGGCTGCCTTGGCTGCCAGCCTGGCGCGGCTGAACCCGCCCCCCAACGGCTGGCGCACCAACCGCGCCTACCAGAAGCCGCAAGGCTTGGACCCCCACTGTAAGTGGCGTGGCTGCTGAGGACAGCATAGTGCCCAGCTGCGCCTTGCAGAACACTCATATGACGTGCTGTGCTGATGCCGTTGACGCGGGCCGGGACATGCGCTGCTTGTGCTATGTGCTCATGCACTCTAGCCTACGCATCGCGTCTTTCTGTCCCGCCTGCAGCTGCCGTGCTGAACAACATGCCCCACGGCGGCACACTGCTGCTGGTCAACCCCAACAGCATCAACCAGTGGTGAGCAGCTCCTCGGCCTGTGCTGCCTCAACCGCACTGGCAGCCCCCTTGCTGCTGTGTTTTGAGTGCGCTGGGCGCCCGTCCCTGTGTGACCTGCCGCCGGCCTCCTGCACAGCTCGACTTGAGGCACCCTGCTCCTTGAGTGCGGCCCGGTCAAGCAGCCTGTTGGCGCCTGCTGCCAGCAGGCGGTGGCCCAGTGCCGCGGCCCTACGCCCCCGCCTGTGCAGCAGCTTCCTTGCTGCGGTCACGGGCCAACGCTGCCCATGGGGGGCCCAGCATGAACAGCCCTCCTACCAACTCTGCCCTGACCTTCTTGCCCCCCACCCCACCCCACCCCCCAACCCCGCCTCCCACCCTCTCGTTTTGCCGCCCCACCTCTGCCTGTGCAGGTATGCCGAGCTGCGGCAGGCCGGCGGCGATGGCCTGCGCATCCTCAAATGGGTGGACGGCCAGCCCGGGTGGACGCTGGACTGCAGGGAGATTGCGCAGCATGACATCGTGTTGACCACCTTCCAGCTGGCCAGCACGCTGCACACGCTGTGGTGAGTGGAGGCACAGCAGCGGGGCGGCAAGGAGGGAGTGCTGCCACTCAGGAAGGGTCAGTGCAGAGGGAGGGAGAGGCGGAGGAGGTAGCACAAAACGGGGCATCGACTTTTTTGTACCTTGTGCCTGGCACTGCCACGTGCGCATGTCCTTGCGGGTGCTGTCTGGCGGTGCCGCGCCGCGGCTGACCCATTGCCTCACGCTGGCCCCGATCTCTGCACCCTCTGGCCTTGCCCGCTGCCATTTGCCTGCAGCCACGTGCGCTGGTGGCGCATCATGGTGGCTTACCAGAGCGGCGCCGGCGTGTTCCTGAAGGACACAGAGCACACCTGGGTCTCTGAGCACCGCTGGGTGCTGTGCGGCACGACACCCAAGGAGTGCCGTAAGTTGCTTTAATATGTGTGCGCTGCTCGCTTAGCACTGTCAATGCTGTGGCACTGTCGCAGCAGTGCCGCTGGTGGCACAGCAGCTGCCGCTGCCGCCCCGCCGCAGCCTTTGCAGCCGCTGCCAATGGCTGCGCGCTACCCTTTGCGTCCGCCCCAGGCCCCGTCACCACCCGTAAGCACCCAGCGCCTCCCCTGCTCCTGTTCCTGCGTGTGCACCGTGCGGCATGCGCCTGCAGGCGAGGCAGTGTCCCCGTCCCTCAACTTCCTGAGGTTCTCCCGCTGTGAGCTGCTCACCAAGCACTTCCCTCCCGCGCTGGCCCACATACTCAAGGTATGGAAGGTTTTTTGTTTTATGCCCGGAAGCCCTGCTGCCATCGCCGCGGTTGCCATGCGGCTTCTGTGTCCCAGCATGTGTGTGGTGCTGCAGTCAATAAGTGCCCCCAGCACCAGGGGTGACCTGGGCACCTCCTGCTTTCCTGAGTGCAGCGGTGCATGGTGAGGTACACGGCCGGCTGAGCGATGGCAGCGGCAGTAGCTGTCGGTTAAACCTTGGGGCGAAAGCTGCAGCTTGATGGGAGCAGGGGAGCACCGCAGTAGCGACAGTCGTCCATCAGCAGCAGCATCCGCAGGCAGGGGCGGTGTGAGCGGCAGAGGCAGCGGGCTTGGCCCAAGAATCCTGCCAGTGGGGCAGGGGGGGCAACATGGCGCCAGCGGTGGGTTGGCGCGATCTGAACTCTCATTGCAAAGCGCCCTCTTGTGAATAGCTTGCACTCAAACAGTATGTGTTGCTGGCACCAGCAGGCCTCCCGTCAGCGGAGACACTGGTGGTCACCCAGCCGGGGGTTGATGAGCACCAACCCTGCCGCCACTGTTTATGCACACACGCACAACCCCTGTAAGCCGGCCGGACACTGCGACTCCGAACAGTGATATCTGTAGGAGGTGGGAGGCTCGCCTAAGGCAGCAGTGCTGGGCACCCAATGGCCACATTTGCTGGGCAGGAGCTGCACGGGAGCTGCGCAGGAGGTGCCTGCAGGCAACGACTGGCCACCTGCAAGCGCGCGCATGTGTGTGCCCCCGCTGCCTCCCTGCAATGTTCATATCGCGATTATTCCACCATTTAGGCTGTTTGCAACTCCCGCAGACTCTCCCACCCGCGGTCGGCGACCGCCAACTTGTAAACAGGCATGTCAGTGTACCCTGCCCCGGCGCCCTCCTTCGAGGTGCTCTATCACAAATCCGTGAAGCCTGAAGCCGGGTTCCAGTCTGCCAAGGGCGGCCAGACACCGCTGTCATGTCTCGATGCCTTCGTCACGGGATGCTCGGCGCGCGCCTGGGGCTTCCCGGGCGCCCATCTTGATGCGCGCACCTTGGAGGCGGCTCTTCAAGCCACTGTGACCGACATACCACTGCTTGCGGGCAGGTCAGCTCGGGTCGGCCAGGGCGGCGGCAGGGTGGGCGCAGGCGCAGGTGCAGGCGCAGCGCACACATGCGTCAGCGGCCCATGTGGCGCTCTGAGAACCATGTGCTCCCTTGCGCAGGCTGAGGAGGCTGGACGAGACCAGCCTGGGCACCGTGCATGTGCACCACACCGGCGAGGGGGCGCAGCTGACCGTGGTGGAGTGCCGGGAGGTGTCTCTGGCGGAGGCCATTGGCCCAGACAGCTGGCGGGAGAGCGGATTCACATTGGCCAAGGGTGTAGTGCCGCTCTACTTGGACTACATGGATATGGAGGGCGGGTGAGTGGCCGGCAGCTGGGCGCGGCTTGCTTGCTTGCTTGGTGGTGGGAGCACCGGTGGGGCTGGGCTGGGCACGTTGGGGTGCATGCATAGATGCCACGGCAGCGAGCGGAGCACCCTGGTCAGGCGCATTGTGGGCACAGGGAGGAGACCTTGACGGGAAGTGGGATGGAGGATACAGCGTGGCATGATGGCTCAATGGATGCAAGGAGGGGGCTGCAGCAACAATGCCAGCAATGGCCCTGCACGCACCTTGTCTCGACCCCTGCCTGCTGCGCACGCTGAGCGGCAAAGCACCGCTGCTGAGCGGTCCATGGCACAGGCACGCGCCTGCCTGCCTTTTCACCTTCCACATCTTCACCCGCATGCCACCCTCAGGCAAGCCGTGAGCATGATGGCCGGCAAGGTGCCCCTGCTGATGGTGCGCCTCACACACCTGCGGGACGGCTGCATCCTGGGGGTGTCTGCCGCCCACTTCCTCAAAGGCAAGACCGCCCGCTCTTGCTGGTTCGGGGGCATGGGTAGGCTTTCCTGTGATGCTGCTGCCTTGGTTTGCGGGTCCAGTATGTTGGCTGCATCCTGGGGGTGTGCGCCGCCCACTCCTTCAAAATCGAGTCCCCCATCTCGTGCTAGTTCTGGGGCATGGGAAGGCCTTCCTCTGCTGCTGCTGACTTGTTCCGGATTAAGCTGTGCAGCTGCATCTGGGGAGTGCGCCGCTCACTCCTTCAACTGCAAGGGACCCCTTCGCCCGCCACACCTGCGGCGTGGCAGTGCCACCCGGCTGAGGGCGGTGGACTGTGCAAGCCGCTACGTGCATGCTGCTCCGCTATGCGCAAGACAAGCCGGGGAGCCCCTTGCCACCCGTCTTCCCCATGCATGCAAGCGGCGCACACGTGTTCAATGCAACTGGCATCGTTAGGTTTACTGGAATGGCCCTGGTCGTTCCTATCTGCAGATGGCACGCGCTGGCCCACGCTGATGAACCACCTGGCCGCCCGCTACCGGCAGCTTGCCAGCGGCATCCCCCCAGACCCCTCTGACCTCGCGCTGCTGCAGCCCACCGACCGCTTGGCCATGACAGCGGAGGGCATGGCAGCCCAGCTGGGGTAGGCGAGGGATGGGGCGTGCAGGTTGGTCGGCTGTGACTTACCTGTGACTCCTCTTGGGCTCTCGGCTGCAGGCGGGGGCCTGGCCTGACGCTCATGCACTTGAGTGTGGGTCGCATGGCACATGGCGTGGCTAAGTCTGGCTGCTGGGGTGCACCTCAGGGCATGCAGGCACTCTCTGTTGACCGGCCCTCTGCCCACCGCCTGCCCACTGGTCTCGCAGGCTGGACGACAGCTGGCGCCCGCCGCCTCGCCCCGCCGCGCCGGTCTCGCTGCTGGCGGCATGGCGCAGCGCCAAGTTTGTCATCAGCCACACGTTTGAGCGGAGGCAGCTGATGTTCCTGCACCTGCCACCGCAGCAGGTGGCAGAGCTGAAGCGTCTGGCGTCAGGTGAGCTGCTTTCGCCACTGTGTTCAGACTCTGTGGGCGGGTGGCCTGCCTGGGAGGGGCTGAACCGCCTGGCCGTCATAGAACCAGCACAGCCTGCGTGATTGCAAGGGCTTTGTTTTGACCGCTTCAGATTGGCCCCGCACAAGCTGACAGCGCTGGGCCACCCTGGCCTACTTGCATGTTTCTGTGTGTGCAGAGCGGCGGAGCCCCGATGACACTGCCTTCATCTCCACGGGCGATGCAGTGCAAGCCGCCGCTGCCATGCTGCAGCACGCGGCCCTGGGACAGCCGCTGCTGCCGGCGGCCCCGCGGGGTGTGGCATTCATCATTCAGCCAAAGATGCCGCCAGGCTACTTTGGAAATGCCACGCTGAACATCACCGCCACACCAGACCCCAGCAAGCAGCGCCCCGCGGCGGACGATTATGCTGGCATCCTGCAGCAGCTGGCATGTGCGATCCGCCAAGCCACGGTAGCCTTCCGTGCGACCCCGGTGAGTGCTGGGCTGGGGGGCCAGCGGGCCGGCTGAGCTTGCGCAGAGTGGGCGTGCCAGTGGGCCTTGTAGGCAGGGCATGTGAGCAAAGGCCCCTTAAGGAATAGG
Organism: Micractinium sp. NFX-FRZ; assembly: GCA_029339195.1. Lineage (NCBI taxonomy): Eukaryota > Viridiplantae > Chlorophyta > Trebouxiophyceae > Chlorellales > Chlorellaceae > Micractinium > Micractinium sp. NFX-FRZ. The sequence goes on from JAPTJF010000198.1 coordinate 92,854, forward strand.
GGCGGTTGGCTGTCTGGGCAGGAGTCAGCGGGGGCGAGCTTTGCTAGTGGGGAAGCTGACCATGATGCACCATGCCATGCCATGCGACTTCCACCCGCCCCAAGCAGCCGCTGGCAGAGATGCACGAGTTTGACTGCATGGTGCGCGGCCCTTTCTCCCGCTTGATGACATACTGGTACGGCGAGCGGGTGCCGCTCACGTCGTGTCTCACCAACTACGTCCCCAAGCAGCAGGTAGGGGGGAGGGGAGGATGAGAGGGGTAGTACACGGGGCAAGGCAGTGTGGAAGGTGTGAAGCACATGGCGTGCTGGACCAGCCAGCTGTCTAAGCATGTGTGTGCAGTGCAACAGGGAAGCGTGACGCGCATTGTTATGCGTGATTTCGTAGGTAGATGCGAGTCGCGGGGGTGGGGAAGGGAGGCAGGCACCGCAGCAGACAGTGGGCAGCAGGTGCGCCGGTGCTGACAGAACGGGCAGGCGGGTGTGCAGGCAGCAAGCGGGTCCAACTGAGGAGGCGCACAACGGGTCTGGCAGGGTGGGAGCAGGGCAGTGCAGGGGGTGGAGCGTGGCGGGCTGGGGCAGGAGCCCAGCGGGCAGTGCAGGCAGGCAGGCAGCCAGCAACAGCCAGGAAGTTGGGCAGGCAGGCAGGCAGGCAGGCAGGCAGGCAGGCAGGTGAATGCACGCCTCTACATCAACGCCACTGCACAGTGCCCGCTCTTGTTGCTGCTCAGCCTCACCCTCAGCCTCAACCTCTGCAGCTTCTCCTCAGCTTCCTCCTCCGCTTTCTGTTTGCCTGCAGGACCCCGACTTTGGCGTGGGCCCCCCTGCATATGACCGCGAGCTGACCAACCCCCGTACCCGCGACATGGTCGTCATCCGGGCCGCCTGCGCGGCCCCCTACAGCGACGGCCTGCTCATCCAGCTGTGCCTCACGCCCCGGCAGGCGGCGCGGCTGCGGGCGCACCCGCTGCTGCAGGCGCTGCTGCCGGGGGCCAGCTGGGTGGGCATCGGGCGTGTGTGAGCTGGCTGGTGGGGGAGCTGTGGTTAAGAGGAAAACGGACTATCATGAGATGGTAAACATGAACTGCTTCGGTTGTGGTCAGCGCAAGCAGTCCTGTAATCGTGCCCAGTGAACAATACGTGAGTGGGTAGCATAGACGCATGTAAGTAGGACCCAAGCTGCACACGGGGGACAGTGTCTGGGCCAGCGACACAGGACCAGGCTGTGGCTTGCGCAGGCAATAACATCATCCGGGGTGCAGCTGCTGCCTGCGCAGCAGCAGCTGGCGGCGGCCCCGGCAGGTGCCGTCGTTGGAGCCACCGCTCCTTCCGGGGGCGCAGGCGCTGCAGCAACCCCCCGCGCCGGCGGAAGCAGCTGCCGTTGCTGAAGCTGTCAAAGCAGGAGGATGGTGTTGCAGCAGAGCCGGTGCAGCCCGGTGCGGGCAAGGCACCGCCTATGCTGAGGTGACCACATCTGGCAGACTGGCAGGGGGTGCCTCTTAGTCTCCCTAATGGCACAAGGGATGCGGCAGTGCTGGCCGCTGTTAACTGAGCGGCTGTACGCACATGCAAAGATGCACCTTTTAGAATCGCTGCGCTGCCCGACATTACTGCTTCTTTTTCTCCTGCAACAGCCTGAAGCCTGGCATGTTCCTGGCACAACTTACATGCTCCTTTCAGCTCCCAGCCAAAGGCGCACGGAAGCTGTCCAATGGAAGTGCATTGTGATGCCTGTGCTACTGTCAGCCTGCCTGCCCTCCAATGCCGGCATGAGAGCCGGCGCGCTGGCCAATACAATCGAGTGCGCTGTGTGCCGATGGCTCAGCTCACCACGCCAGCTCCAGTGCCGGTGGCTGGCGCCGGGCGCGCCAGCGAGGCAGGCTCCTGCTGGGCGGCGCGCTCTTGCGCTGCACGGTGCTGCTGCATCCGCTCCTGCGCTTGGCGCTCCAGTTGAAGGATGTGCCGTGCCTCCAATTCTCGAAGGTAAATCTGCAAGGGCAGAGCACTGTGCTGACGTCAGCAGAGTACAGTGACGGCACCCCAGCAACAGGCTTGCGCTATGACAGCTGGGTCACGGCAAGCCTGTGTGTCGCTCCAGAGGGCTGCTGGCACTGGATGCAGGTGCTGTGCAAGTTGCGGCGGTTTGCTGGCCGTGCAGCTGCAGGCGGTGCCAGCGGCAAGCCCTCCCCTTCCCGCCGCCGGCGCCTCGGCTGGTTCGCGCCGCCTCCAGCACGGGCTACCTGGTTATTGATTATGTTTGGAGTGAGGTCCATTGCCTGAACAAACATCTGTATGTTTTCTGTCAGCCGCCTCTTCTTCTCAGCGGCAATCAGGCGGGGGAGGGCCCGCAGCTCAGGCTCGGGAAGCGGCCACCCCATGGCTGAGTGTGAAGCAATGCAGTCTAGACTGCGGCAGTGATTGCGGAGCCCAGCCAGTGGAGGCGAGCACCTCAAGAAAGGTGCGCCAGGTGGGCAGCACTCTCAGTGAACCCTTGAGGGGCAGGCCCTTGTAAACTATTGACAACTGCCTCAGTTGTGAGCGCTGCCAGGTCGGCTTCCTATCCACAGCAGTGCATGCACGTTGCTTGCGCTTCACAACACTTTGCAGAGCAGCTCTAAGGACGTGGGGAAGCCTTGGACGTTGCGGGGGGTACGCCTTGGAACTGAGTGAGGGCCGTCATTCCCCAGGGCAGGTGGCCGGGAACGCCGACTCAGTGGCACCCCCCCGCCGCCTGCCGCCTGCCGCCTGCCGCCTGCCTCTGACTCCCGCATCCTGCCGCCACCGCAGCAGGTGTCCTCGTTGGCAACATGGAGGCTTCCTCAGCTTCTTCCCACCACAGCGGCTACTCTCTCTTCAATTGCCTGCTGGCTGGGGGTGCCCAGGCAGCCGTGCAGCTGCTGCAGAGCCCCCATGCCCCTCGCTTTGCTCACACTTGCCAGCCCTTGAAGCTTCAATCTGCTGAGCCTCCGCACGAGCGGGACTGGCAAGGTGAAGCACAGCGGAGACAAGCGCTTTCTGCAGAACACTTCTGCCAGCTTCGCTGCTGCTTGCATGCAGCCACTGGCACCCACTCTGCTGCAGCTGCAGCTGCCACAGCGTGGATTGTCCCAGCGCGTGCACATGCACGCTCACAGCAGCTCCCTGTGTTGTTGCCTGTGCATCTGCAGCCTGAAGCACATTTTACAAAAATAACTTTTTGCGGCATAAATCGTCCTGGCTCCAACCAGGTGAAAAAGTGCAGTCTAGCAATGCATGCTGTGGGTGCTGGGAAAATACATGCGCTAATGCACCGCTCAACACAGGCGTGCAGGCACAGTAGGCTGCTGCGTTAAGGCTCGCCAAAGGGAGCATTGTAGGTGGGAGGCAGCGCACGCAATACACGGTGCCTGGCCGCTGCCGTGCGTGCAGCCTTCAGACCCAGGTCCATGCAGGGTGCGCGATGGGGCGCATCAGGTTGTCCACGCAGTCAGGGTTAAGGCTCGCCACCCTTCAGTGCACGGTGTTGCACCAGCAGCAGGGTGCGCACTGCCGCTCGGAACCGAGCAGGGAAGAGGTGGTGAGTGGCAGGGCTCCACACGACGCGACGCACCATCAGGTCCAGCAGCCTGCACAGGATGGGAGGCCCAGTGTAGGCTTAATTTAGCCCAGCAAGGTGTTGCACGGCAGTCCCTGGATGCACACCAGATGCGCCAGTGCCTGGCGGTGCACTTGGTGTTGGTCATGTCAGGTCATGCTAGTGGGCATACCTAACACGTTCAGAACCCTGGCCCCTGGCGCTCTGGACGAGGTCGCGGTAGGGCTGCTCCTCGCGTGGAGGGCTGATGTCCCCCTCGTCCTCGTCTTCCCACTCCACGTCTGCCACGAAGAAGGCGGTGGGGCTGCATCCTGCGGCCAGAAGCTGCTGCGCCAAGCAGAATGGAAGCTCGTGCCAGCCGGGCAGGGCAGCATCCTGCAGAGGGCACCAAGCGAGGGTCTTAACCTTCAAACCACACTGGCAGCTGGCAGCCGTGGCCACCGATAAGAAGGAGCAGGCACATGTTGTCAGCAAAACCTGCACTGTTGCTAGGAAGCTTCACCCTGCACCCATCTCACCAGTTTGGGAGGTGCATTGCGGAGGGCGCAGCCAATGATGTAAAAAGGGCACTGCTCCTCCGGTAGCACGTCCAGCAGAGGGTGCTGCATTGTGCCTGTCTCCAGCGTGGGTGCCCCATTGCTGAGCAGCAGCTGCAGCAGCTGAGAGGCACGGGTGACAGCTGCTTTGGCTGCCATGTGTCTGTCCCGCCCCCGCTTCCGTGCTGACGCGGCGTAGACTGCAGGGATCTCCTCCGAGGCTGCCTTGACGCCGACCAACAGGGCATCCCACGACACCTCTGCCCCATGCTGCAGCAGCAGCGACACCTTTTGAATGTTAGCAGCTTCTGCTGCCGTTGAAAGCATCCTGCTGCATGCGTCAGGCGTCAGCTGGGCAGCCAGGGGACTGCCCAGAACCAGCTGCACCGACTGAGCACTGCCCTTGCCCACCGCTGCTCCCAGAATGGCTCCAGCAAAACTGCCCTCTCCTTCTGCTGGGTGAGGCGGCAGGCCGTGCTGCTCAATAGCCAGCAGTGCCCGCTCCAGCAGCTCAGTAGCCGCAGTGCCGGCCACTTGAATGAGCAGCCGGCCCAGGTCCTCGGCATCGTCAATAGCCGCCAGCACAAAATCAAACATTGCTGTAGCCAGCTGCCGACGCTGAGGCCAGCGGTGCAGGGCATCCTCCAGCGCAGTCATGTCCCGACCCTCAATCACATAAAACTCCGCCGCCCACAGGCAGGTGGCTTTCCAGTCTGCGCCTGCACGCCAGAGGAAGGGGCTCAACATTTCAGTGACACAGCTGCGCTAGCTAGCTATAGGTAGTGACAGCCGCAACAGAAGCACAGGCAACACGCAGTAAGAAGACCAGCTCCCGTGGCTTAGTCAACTTGCCTGCCTCGGTGCCAGGACTGCCTCAATGCTGCCGCTGCCCACGGCCAAGTGAAGGGGAGCGGCGCCGTTGCCCACACTGGCAATGCAGGAGAAGCAGGACTCTGCTGCCTCTGCTGCCTCTGGGTGGCTGTTAGACAGCTCCAGCAGATGAGCTTGTATCGAATCCAGGAATTCAAGCCGGTCAGACAGCTGATCTGCAATCCACTCGTTGCTCTGCCCCGTCAGCAGCACGCCGATGGCGTCGCGTCGCCCCAGCGTGACCCCACCAAAGACAATCACTTTTTTTACAACCACTGGGTGCGGTGAACGCTGTGCTGCACCTGATGTGTATGTCTGTAGAACCGTGTACACAGCATTTCACGTCATGCAACAGAGCTGCAAGCTCACCAGTGGTGAGGTGGAAGCGCGGGCGGGGTGGAGTCGCCACTGGCGGGGTAGAGGTACAGTTAGGTGTGTTTGGAAAGATAGGGGAGCGCAGTGAAATGACAGCATGACATTTAGGAGACGAAAAGGCGAGGATGCCATGAGGCCACAGGCAAACTAAAAGAGGGGAGGCCAACAGCATGGTGGCGGCAGTGGCGCCGAGGCGGCGCCATGCTGGCCAGGCCCCCTGTGCAGACCCCCTGTGCAGGACGTCCGCAGCCCCTCATGTGCCTTCTTCTACCCGAAAACAACCAATTGGCGCACAATTAGGTGCGGGCGAGCCTTGCCGCACAAACGAAGCCCGCCCACGTCCGCTGCTGTTTGCGGAATAAAAACGCACTTCCAGCGCTGGGCCCAGCAGACCCAGCACCCAAGCTGATCAGCGCTGGGGCAGAACCCAGATGCCAGCGCCGCCGCCACGTGCAGCAGGCCCAGGTGGCCCCCGAGCGTGGCGCTGCCTCGGCTGGCGGGGTACTCCTGAAGCAGCGCTGCCAGGCCTAGCAGGTCGCCGGAAAAGAGCGCGCCGAACAGGCGGCGCTCGAGGAGCGGAGCGGCACCCTCGGGTGCGTGCTCGTCCTCCTCCATGGTGCTGGCTGCTCTTAGCTGAGTTACGCGTGGACTGTAAAAATCCGCACAGCAGTGATCCGACCAATAACGCAGCGCAAGTGTGAACTAGAGCGCGTGCGAGCCACCAAGGGCCGCCTTGGAGACATCGATGCCTCGAGGCGTGGGGCGTGCATGCTGCTGCCTTGTCTGCTTGGCCGGGCATCGGGAGGGTAGGTATTTGAAGCAATTTGAGGTGGCATTTTTGGAAATCGGATCAATGGCGTTGCAATGCGTTCAGGGGAGGCGGTGGGCAGGCAGTAGCTGCGCGCAGGCAGGAGGTGCCTCTTCGCCTCCCCCTTGTGCGGCCGCCCGGCTTGGTTACAAATAAGTTGAATGAGAGCAAGCATGACGACTGACTGCAGTGGACCTATACATGTGTCACTGTACTGACTGCTAAACCACGAACCAATGAGCCGCTGAGCACCTGTTGCTGAGCACCTGTTGCTGTTGCTGAGCACCTGTTGCGGCTCACCCACCCTCGGGCTGGCCTCCAACCCCAGGTGGCAAGAATCAGCCGGCCCCCAGGTTCAGGGTGTCAGGTCAGCAGGAAGTCTGTGACCACCTGGGCAAAGCGCTGGCTGTCCTTGAAGCCGTGCCCCCACCCCTCCCAGGTGTGTAGCTGCGCGCCGGGGATGCGCTGCGTGATGCAAACCTGCGGAGAGCAGGGGACAGTGGAGAATTGCACGTTGGCAGGGGCAGGTAGTGACAACGGCAGCGGTATGAGATGTGGCAAGAACGAGTGGCGATTAGTGGGCGGCAGAGGCGTCGAAGGAACAACGCGCAGCTTTACACACCCTGCTGCCTGCTGGGCTGGTCACCTTGCCCCGCCCCTCCTCCCATGCGCTCCCTCGCACAGCCACTGCTCCCTGCCCCAGCGCTCTTCCGCCTGGTCCAGCCCTCCCACCATCCCACCACCAGAGGATACACGCCCTCATCTGCTTGCTCACCGCGTTCTCGTGGGGCACCAGCACATCCCGGTCCCCGTTCATAATAAGGCAGGGGGTGCGCACGCTGGGCAGCGCATCCCACACGCGCCCGTCCCGCCGGATGAACTCCTGGTCTGCCTTCCACTGCAACAAGGCAAAGCACGGCTTGTCATGGCGATGTAATGAGGACAGCGGCAGGTAGGGCGCGGGCAGAAGGGTGGGGCCTGTGCGGCAGTGGCCGCCCCACGCCAGGCGGTGGCCAAGGAGGTCCCGCCTCCCTCCCAGCATCTGCGCACCTGCTCCAGCGCCGCCTGTCGCCCCACCTCCTGATCCGTGATTGCCCCAGGCATGGAGAACACGTTTTTGATGTACTCAGCGCAGCTGGCCTTGAAGTCGGCTGCAACGACCAGGGGCAGTGTAAGAGCGGCATTTGAGTTGAGGGGTTGGGGAGCAGGTCTTGCTGGGCCGCTTCACCTGGGTCGTCCGGCGGAAGGCAAGAGCCGCTCTCTGAACAAACCCTCGACACCCACCCCCGCCGCACATCCCGGCATTCGTCTACCCACCCGCTCACCCACACTGTCCCGCCCCGCCCACCTGGGTCGTCCGGCGGGAAGATGAGCGCCATGGTCTGGCCCAGCGAGAGGGACAGGTCGGGATTGAGCATGTCGTAAGCAGGGGGCACGACTGCAGGGGGTTGAAAGGGAGGGAGGGGAGGGGCCACGCTTCGGCAGCGAGGCTTGGGCGCTGCCGGCCGTGCGGCACGCGTGGCCAAGCAGGTGCCGGGCCACAGTGGCACACATGGTCCACACCAGGCGGCCCCACACAGGTGCACACTCTGCTTGCCTACCCACCCAGCGCACAGCACTCTTCGAGTGCACTCACTGGTGTGGGGACCGCCCGCCATGCCGGCGTGCGAGGCCATGCGCCCCAGCCTGTTGCCAAACAGCGCCGCCAGCACCAGGCCGGTGTTGCCCCCAGAGGACCAGCCCAGCCAGTTGAACTTGGGTATGTTGAGAGCGTCGGCCAGCAGCAGCACCGCCTCTGCCTGCACACGGGAGAAGCGGCAGGGAGGGGCAGCAGTTGCCTCTGGGGATCAGCACAAAGGAAGACAGATGCGCTTGGGAACTTTACGTGACTGCACACGCAGGGCGGGTGAGAACAAGGCAACACCAGGGTGGCCGAGAGGGCTGCGGGTACGGGCGGGGGCAGATGGTGGGAAGACGCGTGGTTGTGCTCTGCTACGACCACACCGGGCAGGACAGCAGGCCCCGCCAGTGCTCACCCGGCTGCTGCCCTCTGCCATCACAGTGCCACGCCCGATGTCCACTCCCTAGTTTACTTCCCCCCAAGCACTCTCCAGCCCCCACCCTCACCTGGTTGTAGTAGCTCCACGGCTCGTCACTCAGGTTCTTGCTGAGCCCCGCCCCGCGGTACTCCATGATTATGATCTGGCAGCGGTACGGGTGGGCAGTACTGGGGTTAGTGAGCACTGCCCGCAGACAATCACGGGGACTGAAGTGAGCTGCGAGCTCCCCCCTGTGATACAACCATGACAGATAATTGCCAGCTCATCTGATGCTGACCTGGCAGCGGTGCACGGGCAGCAGAACATGGCGCCCCTTGCCTGCCCTGTGCCCCGCCCCGCTTCCTGACCTCGTGGCTGGTGGCCAGCGCGCGCAGCAGGGGGGTGCCCCATGCAATCATGGTTGAGCCCAGCCCAGACAGCAGGATCAAGGGAGGGGCGCCGCCGTTGTCTGCCGGTACCAGGCGGTTTGGGTGGGCGGGGTCCACGTCGAAGGGGCCAAAGCGGTAGAAGGCTTGCAGGACGGGGCCCGTCTGCGTGCAAGCGAGAAGGGGGCGCTCAGTCGCAGGGAGGGCAGGAGGCGCAGCAGCCACCCTGCCAGTTGGCACGCCGTCAAGCGGTGCGGCAGGGCAGAGACACAACATGGCCAGGCAGCAGCAGCAGCCAGCGCAGTGGGAGCAGCAAGAAAAGCCTCCTCGGAAGCCCAGGCTCGAATCTAAACCTCAACCAGCACACGCAGCACAGCCCCTTGAGGGGGCAGCCCATTGGGGGGCCAGCACGTGCAAGTACGGAAGAGCTTAGAGCCCACCTGCAGCTTGTGCAGCTTGCCCATGAAGCGGTGGCTGTAGGGCCAAAGGAAGGTGCTGGGCTTGCAGTCCTGCGGCGGGCGGGCCAGGGGGTTGGGGAGGGAGGAGGTGGTGGTGCAGGGTGCAGCGGGGAGGGGGGTGCTGGGAGCAGTGCTGGGCAAACCGTATGGTATGCTAGCACGCACTCGCGAGCGGTGGGGCGCGGCGCGGTGACGCTGCAGCTGAGCCCAGACAGCATGCCCTGGCTGCCAGTACCAAGCTAATCAAACAGAAAGGCAGCACAGCCAAGGATACATCAAGAGCGGCTGACGTGGACTCAGTCGCAGTTCACAAGGACTATTGCTGTGCCGATCTGCGGTCACATTGGTGACGACTGCGCTGCCTCTTCACTAAGGTTTAAACACACTTACAATGGCGGGGTTGAAGGAGCAGGCATCCTCGGGGAAGAGATGCTTAAGGTCGGCAGGCACCGCTCCGGGCTGCACACAACATAAAGGTTTGTGTGGACACAGGGAAGAGTGCCGCAAGCTTCTGGATCCTCCCTCCCGTTACCCAGCTCGTGCATCCCCCGCCTGCCAGGCTGTAAGGCACAGCCTCCCCCGGCCTTCCCGCCACCCACGCCCTGCCCACCTTGTCCCCGCCGCGGGCGCCGATGCCGCGCTGCACCTTGCACACCCCCGCCTCGCGCTCCATGCGACGCGCCTCTGCCGCCCGCTGCAGCTTGTCTGCTGTGATCCTCAGCAGCCGGCCGCGGCCCCATCCACCGAAATGGTCGCGGTGCTGCAGTGGGGGTAGAAGTGGGGGGCAAGCGCATGCAGGAGGTTGGGAGATAGCGAGAACCGTGCAGACAGCGCAACGCAGCAAAGAACAGCAGCACAGCGCAGCACAGCGCAGCGCACCTTCAGAGGGTCCACCTGCCCCATCGTGTTGGCCAGCGCTGTCAGCATCCTGCCCAGCTTGGGCTTGGCCTGTGGCTGCTGCTCTCCCTGCAGTACACAGGGGCACGGTACGCAGGCAAGGCAGGCAGGTGGCGGCAAGGTTGGTGGTACGGAGGGCTGGCAGCAGCAGCAGGCTGCCTGGACGCCCACGTGCTTCACACCTTGGTTGAGCCCAGCCAGGCAAGCTGGAGAAGCACGCCGCCTCTCTTACCTGCGCCAGCGCTGCACCCTTCTCTCCCCACCCCTCGTCCGCCCCACCCATCAGCACACCTCGCCCTCACGCACCTCTGCCTCTGCCGCCGGTGCTGGCACCTCAGCAGATGCCTCCACCTCCTCCACTTCCAGTGCCTCTCCTTGCACCTCTACTCCTGTCCTGCTGCTGCCCTGCGCCCCCGCTTCACCCGGCTCCGACTCTGACCCAGCCTCGGCCGTGACCTCCACGTCCGCAGGGCCCCCACGCGCCGCCTGCTCCAGCTTGTCGGCAGCGATGCGCAGCAGGCGGCCCCGGAACAGGCGCCCATGTGGATCACCCCCCTGTGCACAGGACAGGCAGGGTCCAGGGGTGGAGAAGTTCAATAGCCTGAGATGGTGGCTGGATCGAATGGGTCAGCAGCAGAAAGGCAACCATGAGCATCATCTCCTCCCTGTGGGGCTGAGCAGCAGGGAGATGGACAGGCAGGGCGGCAGGGGAAGGATAGTACAGGCCCTCGCCGTGGAGGAGGGCAGCCACTGGCCTTTGCTCTCCCTCCTCCCCCTGCATTGCAGCTTTGTGCCACTCGAAATAGCGGCAAGCAGGTAGAGGGTCCTCCGATGCCGGCAATCAAAGTGAGTGAGCAGGGCGTGCCAGGGCGTGCGATGGATGCCTGCGGGGAGCAATCCAGGCAACCATCGCACGCCCTGGCATGCCCCGCTCGCCATGCCCCCTGTGACCCACCTGTTTCGGCTTGCCCAGCGTGCCGGCCACCATCCGCAGCAGGCGGCCGCGTCCCCAGCTCCCAAGCTCGTCGCCGTCTTGCCTGCCCTCCTCCCCTCCGTCCGCTGCCTGCAAACAGGCCAAGCGGGAGGCAAGCACTGAAGGTTGATCCCCCTCTCCTGCGCCGGACCGCTCTCACGGAAACCACAGGAGCAGCTGCCATGCGGCGGGGCCCCTCGTCCACCGCACACAAGAGTGCCCAAAGGCCCGCCTCCTCCCCTCACCTCTGGCACACGCCCCGCGCTGTCCTCTGAGCCCTGTGCCGGTCCTTCCCCAGCCTCCGAGGGCGCATCTGCCGTGCTGTCAGGCCCCGCATCCATGGCGCACAGGGTGTCGACCACAGCCATCTTGCGCTGGGAGCCGGAGGAAGTGGGGCCCGCAAACATGAGGGACTCTAGGTCTGACAGCTCTTGCAGTACCGCTTCCAGCTCGGCTTCCTGCAAGCAGGCAGGGAGTGAGCAGGCGGGCATAGGCATGAGGGACTCTAGGGCTGGAGGCCTGTGTACTGTTGCAGTACCGCTTCCAGCTCAGCCTCCTGCAGACGCGCAGGGAGTGAGCAGGCAGGCACAGGCATGAGGGCTGGAGGCCTGTGTACTGTTGCAGTACCGCTTCCAGCTCGGCTTCCTGCAGGGGGGCAGGGAGGGAGGGAGGATTCAGTGGGGAGGGAGGGAGGCTCCCAAGAGGGGAGACATGGGGGGGGGGGGGCGCTTCAAATTTTTCCTTAGGGGGACCCGAAGTCCGGGGGCGGGCCG
>JAPTJF010000199.1:0-103806 GCA_029339195.1 Micractinium sp. NFX-FRZ
AGGCCCATCACAACAAGCAGGTCCGGGGTGGATGCCCTTCTACGCCCTGGAAGCAGCCACGGAGGTTCCTGGAAAGCCGTGTGGCCTTCCGCAGCAGCCAACACAACGAAATTAACGTTCTCCCCCAACGCCGTATGTATCAGGTGCACCCCATTCCCATGCCCCTTGCAAACCAGCTAATAATGACATGCAACCCGTCCCGCAGGCGGCGGCGTGCTGTGTATGCCGGGTTCAACCCCTCACCTGCTTACCTGATTACCAGGCTTGGTGCGCTGCGTTGCGACTTTCGGTCTGCCCTGGCATGATGCTGCCCCGCGCCCTTCTCATCCTCCTGGCGCTCGCCGGCGGGACGCTCGCCCTGACACCCATGCCCCCTTGGTGAGCGCCCCCGTAGCGGGTTTTGATCGCGTTATAAGTTAGATCGGTTCATTAGCGAGCGGGCCGACACAAGCTCGTTGAGCCCGCGTCACCTACCGCGTTCCCCCGCGGTTGCGGGTTTGCAGCTAGCATATGCCAACAAGTAACAGTGCACACAAAAGCTGGAATGCGAGTCGAGCGATCCGCACCGCAGACCCCCTGCCCACCCCAGCCCACAGCCGCGCCCAAGTGGCCAGCGCGCACCGCCCTCCCGCCCACCGCCTGCCGCCCACTCCCTTGCAGGTACGACACAGCCAACGCGATCCGGGCGGCGCTAGATGGCGATCCGCTTGTTAGAACTTCCGTGGCCCAGGTCCCCATGGCTTCACCCCCAGAGCCTGTCCTCGCCGTGACCGTCGCCGTGTCCGCCTGCCCGCCCAAGGCGGTGCCTGCCTGCCCCGCCATCCGCCTACGCAAGGCCCAGGCCCTGGCCACCCTGCTCACCCTGGCAATGGACAAGGAGGACGCTTACAGCAAGGTGCCGCCCTGCCGCCGCCACCCATGCTCGCTGACCGCCTGCCTGCCAAGTGTGCCAGTACCTCACCCCCTCTGATAACCAAACTCACCCCCTGCCCCCCTTGGGGTGGCTGCGCTGCAGGTGAAGCTGAACTTTACGTTTGGCACTCGCCGCATCATCGCTCCCGGCCCCGCCCCGACGACCACAAACGACACCGTGCTGCTGATCAAGCTGGCACTGGGCAGCAATGCCTACTATTCGCGTGTGAGTTGGAGACGGAGGAGGCGGGGTGTGCATACCCTGTGTGCGGTGCGCATGTGAAGGAGTCGGCGGCACGGGAGGCCAGAGGTGCAGCACTGGGCCTCCCTCGTGTGGGGCTGCCTCTGCTCCTGCCTCTGCACACAACGACCACCCGCCCGCCCTTCCTCTGCCCGTTGCATACAATGGTGCCTGCACCCTTCCTTCCCTCCGCAGGTCTGGGACCGCTCCGCCCCGCCAATCATCCCGGGGCTGGACTCCGTGCTCATCATCTTCCGCCCAAGCATTGTGCAGTACCAATCCACCGCTTTGTCAGAGCTGGATGGCCTCACCACGCTGCCCGCAGCACAGGCAAGCCAGCAAGCCAGCAAGCAGGCAGGGGCGGAAAGTTGCAGGCATTCCGTTACTTAAGTGCAGCGCTGCGCCGAGCGGCATGCTGCGCCGCCGCACTTGCTGGTGTGCCTTGCTTGCTGTGGGGGAGGAGGGGGGAGGTAGCATGCGTGCTGGGGCAATGTGGCAGCCGCCGCTTTTCCCCCATTCACAGGGGCAGGCGACCGGCAGCATGCTTCTCCCTGCCGCCAGCTAGATGGAAGCCGGCGGGGCGTGACTCCCTGCTTCCCTCTCCCGCCCCCCTGCGCCGTCCCACCCCTCACCCCTGCACGCCCTCATCCCCCGCCCCACCCCGCCCCGCAGCTCTTCAACTCTGTGTTCAAGCTCTCCAGCCTGAGCAGCTACCCCCGGATACAGGCCACCAGCGAACGCTGCGCACCCGACACCTTTGGCTGCCGGGCGCCGGTGCCGGTGCGGTGAGCACCCGCCGGGCCTCAGCACAAACGAGGTCACTCCGGTGCTCGAGCACTGCACACACCACCCCGTGATGCTATCTCCCAACCGGGCACCGCCCTCTGTGCCCCTCCATCTCCCCTCTGTGAATTTGCTTTACTGCTGACTTGCTGCTGCTGCCCCCCAACTGTTGGCTGACGTGCACTGCCCACCAATTTTCACGCCCGACGTTTGTTTATTATGACCCCCCGACTGCACACTGCTCCCGCTCACTGCCCCCGCTCACTGCCCTGGGTCTGCACAGCTATCTTTGTCCCCCAGTGGTAGCACTACATTGATTAATTGATGAAAGCCATGCATGCAAACAACGCGCGGTTGCAGGGCACGGGCCGAGCAACGGGGGCAGCAGGTGGAAGCAGAAAAGGGGCACCCGAGGAGTCGGGCGCGCACTCAGGGCAGTGGGGACACGTGATGTGCAAGCATGCAGTGGCAGGCCGGTGGGCTCGGCCCCGCGGCTGCTGCGAGTTTAGGGGGCATCGAGAGGCGCTGGAAAATGCGGGTGACACCGGCGTCTGAAAAAAGGGGCAGGGTTGTGCAAAGGAGGAGCGACAAATCGGGTGGCACAGCTCAGCCGTGCTGCTTGACAGCGCAGCCCGTCTGGCGGCCTGTGGATGGGGGGTGCCGTCAGGCGGCAGGAGGCAGGAGCCTGGGGTGCAGGGTGCAGAGAGAGGAAGGGGAGGGAGCGCAGCGGGTAAGGTGGGGCGTCGGGGTATCAAAAGGAGGATGCCTGGGATGGCAGTCAACGGGGGCGCACAGCTGCCCGCTCGGCGGCGACGCAGCAGGAGGGGGTGAGGAGTGAGGCAACAGAGCACTCAGGCTTGAGAAATCGGGGTTGGTTCAGGGAGGGACCGGGGGGGCAGGGCAGGTTGGTATAGGTGTGTATGGGGGCGCTGCCGCCACAGCCGCCCGCGCGGGCAATGGCGCGCGAGCGAAGCGGCGGAGATGGCCGGGCACAATGCAGCGCAGGCCGCGAGCTGGGGAACGCTCTCAGGACTCTCTTGTGCTCCTTTTTCTCTTTCTTCTTCTTTCCTGGCATGCCATGGCAGCCCATCACGGTTATGGGCCGCTCACTAACAAGGCGTGGGCTTGTCAGCCGGGGGCTTCAGCCGGGGGTCATGGCCCCTCCTCACAGCACCGAGGGCTCCTCAGAGGAGGCAGCAGCCCTGGCCTCCAGCCACATGTCAATCCCCTCGTCGCTCGCTTCCAGCAGCGGGCAGAGGCCTGCGGGGTGTGGGGAGGGCAGGGGGCAGGGGGCACGGGGTGTGGGGCGGTTGAGAGTGCGCGAGGCGGCTGCGCAGGCAGCAGCCGCAGGCAGGCGGGCGGGCGGGCACAGCAGCTGCTGCCGCTGCCCAGAGGTGCGGTGCAGCAGCTCAAAGCGGGCGCTCCCAAGAGCACTGCCGAGCATTAGCGCACCGTCCAGCTGGCCCATTGCGGATGAGATGCCCCCACAGTCTCACCACACAGCACCACGCCAGTCAAACCCCCTCACAAGTGCCGACCGTGTGCCTCTCTGCCGGCAGGCCTGCGCAGGGCAGCATTCCAGGCTGCCAGTAACCCTCACACACAACGTCACAGAAGCGCATCGCCCGGAGATGACGTCCCTCCCTCACCTGTGGCGGTCATTTCAGACAGCAGGCCCTGCAGGGCAAAGTTCTGGGCCTCCAGCGCCGCAATCTCCGCATGCAGGCGCTGGGTGTGCTCCTTCTTGCTGCAGGGGCGGGCGGGGGGGTGCAGGGGAGGGGAGGAGGTGCGGCGGTCGGGGCAGAGAAAGAGCGGACTCGCTTGCAGCGCCTACTGCCAGTTACGCAGGCGGGCAGATGCCAGACCAGACATGAGTGACTGCAAGGGCGGCAGCGCTGGTGCCGTGCCACACATTCGATGCGACCGGCAGCCCCGCCGGCTCATTCACGCGCCCCGCCAGCTCAGCGCCTGCCCCGCCAGCTCAGCGCCGCCTCCTCCCTTGCCAGGTAGCAGAGCTACTCACCGATAGTACGACTCGAGGGCGGCCTTGCGGTTGCGCTCCCGCCGCGCATCCGCCGCCTCTTCTAGAGTCGCAAACACATACTTGGGCTTGGGGCCACGCGCGCTCTTCTTGCAGGCCTGGCTTCCCGGCCGCTCCTCCTCTGCAGCCTCCGCCGCAGCGCAGCCCGACGCGGCAGCGGCGGCTGCCGCCGCCGCTGCTGCTGCCGGCTTGGGGTGGTGCAGGCGTGGGCGGCCGCCCTTGCGGCGCGGCGCCTTGCCGATGGCATCGCTGCCGCGGCCGCCAGCGGCACCCGCGCTGCCTCCACTGCTGGTGCCTGGAGAGGCGGCGCGTGCAGCTGCTGCCATGGCCGGCCCTTGCTGCTGCTGCTGGCTGCCGCCGGAGGTCGCGGGTGCCGCTAGGCCCAGCTGCAGCTGCTGGGGGGCTGGCAGGGCAGCGCCCGTGGCCGATCCGCTGGGCTGCAGGAGGTACTGCCAATCCTCAAAAGGTGCCAGCAGGGCGTCCAGCCCCACATCAGAGAGTGGCAGCGGCAGAGAAGCGTCGTCTGCCACCGAGCCGCCAGCCACCAAGTCGAGGCCGCTACTCCAGGGGTCTTCGCCCGCCGCCGCCGCCGCCGCCAGCTGCTGCTGCTGCAGCGATCCCAGGCTGCTGCTCTGCCAGTCTGCAGCGGCAGGGGGCGCCGGATGGGGCAGAGGACGCGTGGCAGGGGAGCAGGGAGGGCGGGGCGTCAGCCGATGCAATGCAGCAGGGCAGGGAGAGGGCAGCGCCAAGGGCCAGAGGCAACCGCCAGCAATGAGCACGCATGCAGCACAGGGCTGCGAGCAGGGCAGCAGTCGGACGTGGCATCGGCAGTGCCAGACCAGGCCGGGCGGCACAATGCATGCAGCTGCAACAGGGCAGCGGGCAATTGACGTGCCAGGCCAAGCAATATATTTTAAAGATAGGCCGCTCACCCATAGATGCTGCATCGGGAAGCGCGGCCTTCTCGGCAGGGGCTGCAGCAGGTGGCTGCAAGCACAGCTGCCAGGGCTGCTGCTGCTGCCCACCGTCTGCTGCTGCTGCTGCCGGCTGCGGCAGGGCGGGTGCCGCTGCTGCTGCCGCTGCCTGCGCCGCCGTCGGGAGCTTGAGCAGGCTGCACGAGACGAGGGTTGGAGCCACGCACACCCGGAGGAAATCACCACACGCAGCACAACACAACACATACACAGGCGGGGCTTGGGCGCGGCAGCGGGCTGCCAGCCAGCCAGTGCGGGTGTGCAGTGGGTGCGTGTGAGGTGATGAGAAACCGGGGGAGGGGGAGGGGCGGGTGCCTGGGCGGTCCCAGGCCGGATCAGAGTCAACCTCAGGCGTCGCCGAGCGTGCAACCAGGACGTCCCTCCCTCCAGAGTGTGCCAGGCCAGGCGTGGCCGTGCTTGGGGCTGCAAGGCCGCGCGCCGCTAGCGCCTGGTGTGGGCGCTAGGCCGTGTGCCGCCCCCGCGGGCGCTGCGCCGCATGCCGCGAAAGCTGGCTGTGGCGTGGGAAGTCACATGGCCAGGTTGCTGGAGCGCCGCCGCCGCCGCTGCGGCCGCGTGCCGCAGCGCCGCACGCCTGGCCTGGCCAAACTTCTGGGCTCTGCCTCGTGTGGGGGCGAGAGGTGCGGGCGCGCTCCTGTGCAGAGGCAGGACAGGGTGGGGGCAAGAGTGCCCCCAAGACGCATCCCCGACGTGGTGCTAACCAGTCCGGGTCATGAGGGTATAATCTCAGCCGGCACAAGGCCTGGCACCCCTTGCGTTTGGCGGTTGTGGAGTTAGTGCGGTGCGGAAACTCCCAAAGGTGTGGTGGTGTGCGAGCCGGTGGTGTGTTGTGTGTGCATGAGGTGCAGGCGTGGAGTGCAGGTGCAGGCATGCGGCGCAGCGGCGGGCACAGTGCAGCGGCGGGAGTGCCGAGGCCCGCGCGGCCATGCGGTTCGAGGGCGGCGCTCTGCGCGCAGGCCCCCGGCAGGAAGCAGGCGGCGGCGGCGCCTGCCTGCGCGGCCGGCGCCTCGCCTTGACATTCACCTGTGATCGCCTGGTGGCGAAGCTTGCTGCAGCGAGTAGAGGCTGCTTTGCCAGGGCTGTGGGGGCTGCTCCACGGCCTGTGTGCCGGTGCTCCACCCGCTACCGCTGCAGGGGGGGGCGAGGCGGTAGCAATGAAGCACAATGCGGGAGAGAAGGGCATTGGTGGCAAAGGGCAGGCAACTGTTGAGGGTTGCATGCACGGGCCCTAGCCACACCTGCTGGTTTCCGAGGCTGTGCCGCCGCTGGACAGCGCCTCCGCAACGTGCAAGTCGCACATTGCCTTTGGCAGGGGCCAAGAGGCTGCGGGGGCCGCGCTTGTGGCCATCATGGCGAGCCGGCCAGAGGGTGCTCTCCTGCTCGGCTGCTTGCTTTGCTAATAAGTGGGAGGTTGTCAGAGAACATTGCAGGGTGGAAGGATCGAGGTGGGGCAGACCACACTGCGCGCAGTGCCTCGCTGCCTGGGGACTGGACAAGTCATCGGCTACTTCATGTTGCCGACCCACCCACCGGCTCGCCCCGAAGCCAATACAGAGCACAGACCACGGCCACAGGCGAGGTGATGGCTCGTGGTGGGGCGGCTTGTGAAGGAAGAGCCCTGGCTCCCTGCCGCCGCCGCACACCAACCTTCCGCCGCCACACAGGTACCAGGGCCGCCCCATCGCAGCGTTCCCGACTTGGCAGGCTGGTCACTGGTCACAGATTGGAGTAGAGTGTTTTACATGCACCTGGCGGTCATGAGGGGGCGCTGGCCAGGCAGAGTACCTCTAGCGTGGCTAGTACAAGGGGGGGCGGAAGGACTGCGGGCAGTACCGCTGGACGAGTCGTGAGCGCTCGCCGGCGATGGCGGCGCGGTGCTGGGGTGGGAAAAGAATGGCGCCCGGCAGGGACCGTAGAAACAAGGGAGCGACGACAAGTGCGGAAGGCGAATTCTGGCAGGGATCAGAAATAAGAGCAGGGGGGCGGGGGGGTGTCGTCTCGAGCCTGCGCAATCGCTAGTAGTGTACAGTGCAGGGCGCCGGGGCCGCTGCTGCCGCCTACGCGCTGGCGCCCGCGGGCTGCTGCTGCTGCTGCTCTGCCGCCTGCTGCTTGGGTGTGGCCCCAAACTCGGAGATGAGCAGCTCACGCAGGCGGGGCACCAGGATGGAGGGGTCTGCCGGCACGCCCTTCTCAAACTCCTTGGCCAGCTGCACAGCACAGCACAGCAGGGCACAGCCAGGGACGGTGTGAGGGGTGCTGTGAGCGCAAGGTTTAAGTTTCTATTGGTTCTACACGCAGGGTCCAAGGCGCAGCTCAGTATGCAGCGTCCAACACCCAGGCTGCCTGCGGGTGAACCGCCGGCACACGCTGTCCCCCCACTGCCTGCCCCCCTCGCCCAACAACCAGCAGGGGCCCCCATATTGGCGGGTGGGCTGATAACTTTTTTAAACCAGCATTTGTTTTGAAAGACTCACGTCTGGGTTCTCGCCAATTTTGCCGCCCAAAAAGATCTTCACCCCCTCCACCGCCTTGCCGTCCAGCTTGGCAGGTGCGCCCATCAGCCCAATGTCCCCCACCTGGGCCTGCAGAGCAGAGCAGCGCAGCGTAGGCAGGCAGACAGGCAGGGAGTTGAGCAACAGGATGCAGGGGCTCGGATGACACACAGGCAGGCAAGCAGGGATGACGTTGCGGCACGGGTCAGTGAGGCGATTGTCAGGGTATACATCCGGTGGCACGGCGCGGCACACAGGGCAAGGCGCTGCCGACGGGAGCTGCCGCCCATCTCACGCTGCCCCACTCGTCGCTCTCTGTCCTGGGTTCACCGCCATCACAAGCAGGAGAAGGTAGGGGCGCACCTGGCCGCAGGAGTTGGGGCAGCCGGTCCAGTGCATGCGCACGGTGGAGGGGATGTCCAGCTGGGCCTCCAGCTGGCGAACCACCTGCATGTATGGTGGGCGGCCGAGTGGGTGGGGTGGGTGGTGGGCAGTATGTACATTCTTTCCCTTTAAAACACGTGAAATGGGCGGGCCTCCAGCTGGCGCACCACCTGCATGTGTGGGGCGGGGGTGGACAGTGAACCGTTGCAAGTTTCGTGTCAGTGAAACATGCACGTTGTTTGCTTCTTGGCCACACGCAGTGCCCCTCGTCCCCGCCACCACCCATGCAGCCCCCACTCCGCGTTGGCTCCCACTGTGCTTGCTGCCCTTGGACTTGTTTCCCGACCCCAAATCCAAGCTTCCTATCCCATGCCTCAAATTCCAGCTCCCTACTCCTCACTCCTCACCCCACCTGCGTACCCCTCACACTACATGCCAGCTTCCCACCCCCCTCACCCCAACTTTCAGCTTCCTACCCCCCTCACCTCCAGCGCCTTGTTCTTGGTCTCAATCAGGCCCAGCGGGCAGAACTGAGAGCCGGTGCAAGACACCATGCCGCGCATCAGCGGGCCTGCGGGCGGGGGGGCGGGCACGAGGGCAAGGGGGCGGGCAATGGTGAGGGAGAGCCGGGCGGCGTGCAGGGTGCGCAGCCCACGCACACAAGCCGCTCCTGTAACACCACACTAGCTAACCATGCGTGCATGGGCAAGCGCTGGAAGGCGGGCCCGACACAGCATCACTCGAGGCCAGACAGACCACCCACACCCCGCCGCCTCGCCCTGCGCCGCACTTCAAACCCAACAGCCGTCCCATGGACACCATAGGACATAAAATAAAAGCTATTTGAGTGCGGCAGCACCGGCCCACCTCCGTGGATGGGGAAGCGCTGCAGGCGGGGCGAGCCGGTGGCACCCTGCACCCAGTCACCCACCCCGCTGCCTCGTCCCTGGCGCCAAAACACGACACTCCACGATGACACTAAACCCCACACATCACCCACCTCCGTGGATGGGGAAGCGCTGGAAGATGGGCTCCGCCTGCAGCGCCGCAAGCTTGTCCTCGGGCACGTTGGGCACCACCACGTTCTCCTCCACCGTGAGGCGCACGGTGCCGTCGCCATACCTGCGCGGGGGGGCGGGGGGGAAGGAGGGGCAGGGCGGGAGAGGAGGTTGGACAGGCTGCCTGCCGCGCCGGCGGCGCAGGAAGCAGGGAGGGGCAGGGCACGGGTATTGCCTGCATGGTCTGGTCTGCATGCGGCCTCCTGATGTTGCGCCCTCACTGCTCGGCAGCGTCAGACAGCACGGGCACGGGGCGCCCGAGGCCAGCATGCGGAAACCAGCTGCCCCACCGGGGTTGGCGGAGGCGAGCCGGGCGGAATGACAGCCGCTCTACTGCCAGGAAGGCCAGCATGCACAGCACACGAGGCAAGCCCTCAGCCAGTCCCACAGCCCCTCCACAACCTCTCCGCCCTCGGCTCACTTCTCGGCAGCCTCAGCCAGGGCGTGGAAATCGCTGGCCACCATGCGGCCAGCGGGCACGCAGGCGCCGGCCCAGTACAGGCCAGCCTGCTTCTGGGCGTGCACGCCCAGCACGTCGCGCCGCGCCCACACGTCGTCATATGCCACGTGCACCTGCGGCGGCAGGCATACCAGGCAGCAAAGGTTGTGGTTAAAGCTGGGGGTGGGTGACGCGCCATTTCCGCTGAATGGGCACCGGCTTGCTCTGATGGGTGCTGCTCAGCTCTGCGTGCACCGCACCCCGCAGGGCAGGCTCTGCCCCATGCACTGCTCACCGCCCCCGCCACACTGCCTCTGCACGCACCTCGCGGCGCAGGCTCTGCCCCATGCGCTGCTCAATGGCCTCCCGGAAGGCGTCCACACCCATGGCCTCCACCAGCCACATCAGGCGGGCTTTCTGCCGGTCGTCCCGCGCGCCGTGGTCCCTGCGGGGCGGCAGTGGGGCAGGGGAGGAGGAGGTGGGTGGGTGGACACGGCTGGCTGGGTGGAGGAGGGAGGGAGGGAGGCACAAGGGCCGGCATGAACCTGCTGCTGGGCGTCAAGCTGCCGCTGAGCATCAAACTGTCACTGGCTCTTGCCTGCCCGCCCAGTCCACCTCGCACTTAAAGTGCGCCCTGCCCGGCATGGCACCCCACCCCGCATGCCACCAATGCCAGCCCACGCCACCGCTGCCGCACCTGAACACCTCCAGCAGCGCCATGCAGTATGGCACCACCTGCTCCTGGGTCAGGAAGGTGTCGCCGCTGCGGGGCGTGGGGGGAGGGGAGGGGATGTGGAGGGGACACTGCTGTGAGCCAGCACAGGGCCACTGAGGGAGGGGCGAGGGGCTGACAGGGTGGCCGATGCCCATGACAGATTCAGGATGGCAGGGAGGATGGGACACACCTGTTTTTCACCACCCACCATCGCTGCCTCCGTGGGCATTGAGATTTTCCCTTGGTCACCTCAAGACCGGCACCCCCCAGGCCACAGGCCTTGTCAGCATCAAGTCGCACCCACCCACAAGACATCCCCGCTTCCCCCGTCAATCAGGCCGATTATAGTTAGGTAGGATTCCTCACCTGATGGACACCACGTTGCGCTTGATGGAGAAGTAGCCGCCCAGCTCGACGTTGAAACCGACCTCGCCGCTGGCGGGGTCGCACACGGCCTGCAGGGGGTGGGTGGGTGGGGGCGGGGGTGGGGGGTGGTGGGCAGGAGGGTCTCAGGGGCAAGAGGGGAGGATGGACGTGGAAGGGCTGTGCATGGGCAGGCGGGCATGGGCAGGCGACCCACCCTGAGTTTAGCTGTTCTCGCTGCTGAAGAGCTGTTCTTCCCGCTTTTTATGACACAAGCCGTTTCTGCTGCCAGCCCCCCGCACCTTGAGCCCGACGTCGTTGATGTGGCAGTGGGCGTAGTCGTCGCGGGAGGAGGAGAGGCCGATGTTGATCTTGCGGGGCAGGTTGGTGAGGGCAGCATTGCCCGCGCCGTTGGCAGTGATGGCGGCGTTCAGGGCTGCGGGGGTGGGGGAAAAGGGGGGGTGGGTGGGTGTGCATTCAAGGAGCAGGGATGGAAGCAGAGCGGTGCAGTGTGCGGGAGAGTTCTTTAGCTTGATGTCCTGCCTGGGGCGTGCATGTGCGCACGTGCGCGCACGTATGCCCCGGCATGTACACCCACCGACGAGCAGCACCTAAACGCAGCCTGGGCGGAGTATCCAAGAGCCCACGTGCGCACACACACACCAGAGCGCCCCGCGCGCATACATACCCACGCCAGCATCCTCACACACAGGGCACGCAGCGCACGCGGGGCGCACCGTAGTGATGAGCGGTGTGCCATTGATGGATTTCGGTGCAGCTCGCGTGTGCACACAACCATAGCGCCCCCCCATCCCCAACCCACAGTAGAACAAACCCTACACGGCATCACCCCCACGCGGGCTTACCGTGGGTGAGGGGGCGGGTGTCCAGCAGCTCGTGTGGGTCGATGCCCGCAATGGGGCTGCCCGTGATGTTGCGCACATTGTCCATGCCGCTCTGCAGGCGGGCAGGGCGTGGGGCAGGACATTCGAGACGTGGGGTGAGCCGTGAGGTTGGGCTGCAGCCTGGTGTGGGGGGGCTTGGGACGAGGGGGAGAAAGGTGGGTGTGTGGCTGGGAACTGAGCAGCCCCCGCCAGGGCAGGGGGCTGCATCGAGCAGGAGAGCCCAGCTGGGGCGGGCTGCCGGACAGGCAGCGCGAGGTGCTGCGGTGGCGCTGCCGGCGCACACGCTGGCACACATGCTGGCCCACCCGCGTGCGGGCACACTGGAGGGTGCACCCACCATGAAGGAGGTGAGGCCCCGCTCCTTCAGGCCGTCGATGATGCGGTCGGCATCCTCCAGCGTGATGCCACGCAGCTGCGGGAGGGGAGGGAGGAAAGTGCAGGGGGGCGCGGGGGCAGGTGAGGAGGGAGGGGGAGTGGGGCCGTGCAGCGTGTGCTGGCGGCAGGGTGGCATGCGGCACACTCGCACCCCGGCACGCATCCACACGCATCCCCCATACCGCGGCCCTCTGCCAGACCTCGAGCGGCTAGAACCTTCAACACACACGTGCATTACGTACATACACACGCAAGCACATGAACGCGCACGCACCTGGATGTTGGCGCGCGTGGTGATGTCGGCGCACCCGTCCTCGCCATAGGGTGCAATGCAGTCACCCAGGAAGCGCAGCTGCTCCGCCGTCAACTCGCCGTTGGGCACCTGAGGAGCGGGGCAGGGGTGGGGAGGAGGGGCAGGCAGGGTGGGGCAGTGGGTGGGGGGGCGGAGAGGGTGGGGGAGGGCAACTGAGCTTGGCTTACGGGGCAGTGCAGCAGAGAGCCTGCCAAGACCAGCCTGCCATCCGCAAACCAGCACCCCTGCTCCCAATCTCCCTCTTCCTCACACCCTCATCCTGCCCACTTCTCCCTCTCCCTTCCACCCTCATCCTGCCCCCACCTTGAGGCGCATCATGAAGCGGCCGGGGGTGCGCTTGCGGCGGTGGAACAGGCCCGCCCACTTGAGGCGCACATCCACGTCATCCAGGTCCAGGTCAGCCCACGTCGTCTTGCCCTCCCTGCATGCTTGGCGACGCACAGGAAGTGTGAGCCAGAGAGTGAGCAACAGGGCGGGGCGGCGGCGGGAGGATGAAGATGACAGGGAGGGGGCATCAGGGAGCGTGCAATACGATGAGGGCGGCCGAATGGTGAGGCCAGGTCTAGTCCCTCACTCCTCCCTTGCATGCCCCGCAACCCACCCCTCCCCTTTTCTTACACAACTCGAACCCGTCCCCATGGCCAGCCACCCACCGGATGAGCGTGGCCAGCTCCGTCACGTCGCTCCACATGTGCGACCCACACTTCTCGTTCTTCGTCTTTTCAAACTTGACCGACTTGCGGTCCATGGCGCGCATCTGGGCACCAGGAAGGGGGAGCGGGAGAGAGGGAGAGTGCAGGTGAGAAAGGGGAGCACGATGTGCAGGCCGGTGCGGCCGTAAGTACCTGACCGACATGCCCAGCTGCGCAGCTGTGCAACGTAAATGCCTAAAGGGCCCGTGGGAAGATTTGACGCCGCACACCCCGCGAGGTGCGTGTGCCTGCCCTTGCAGCTCAGCACCCGCCAACCGCCAGCACCCAACCAGCACCCGCCAGCACCCGCCAGCTCAGCGCCCGGCACCCGCGTGCCTCACCCGCGCATCGTTGGACAGGTACTTGAGCCCGCTCTTCTCAAAGTCGATGTTGAGCTCAGCCATCTTGGCAGTCACCTCCTCGCTGAGCGGGGGCACCTCATACCCGGGGGCCTCCACGGCACGGCGGGCCACCGAGCGGCGCGCGCGCGGGGCGGCGTGAGCGGCGGTGCGGGCGGGCGCGGCCGCAGGCGCGGCGGTCACTGTGGCGCGCATGACTGGTTTTGTTGAAAGCTGCGGGTAGTGAAGCCTGCAGATCAGGCAGCGGCGGCAGCAGCGGGACGGTGGGTGCAACGAGGCGGCGGCGGCAGCGGCGGCGCGCGGCGGCACTTGCAGAAGGCAACCTTCCATTCTGGCCCTTGCTTACAGCTGCGGGATCCTGCCAGTCCAGGCAAGCTACCCGAAAGCGACAGGCTCCCCGCACACGGCGTGGGAGGCTCCGCAAGCCGTGCCTTGCAGCGGCCTCCGGCCAGAAAGCAACAGGCGACTCAGCGGCTCGCTGTCGCTCCTGGATGCCCTTGCAGCACTCTCCACGGCTGTAAACACCTTCAGAAAGCTTTGCAGCGCACCTGAGAAGTCGGAGGCGGGTGAGCGCCGGGCCGCTTCAAGGATGGCAGCGCTCGGGAAGAGGCTTGGCGACAGGCCGCTGCTGGTGATCAGCTGTAAGCAAGCTGAATGCTAGAGGTGTTGATGTAGGAGGGCGACATCGGTGCCCCTTCAGTGGGGGCAGTCGGCCCCATGGCACCCCTCGCCTCACTCAACCCTCGGCTGGCCCCACCCCTTGGCCCCGCTCAGCCCTCTCCCCCACCCCCGCCCCCTGAGCCAAGACCATGGGGTCCCTCGGCCTGATATAGCGCCTCTGCAAGCACAATTGGGCAAGTCTGCGGTCGGCCGCCTGTGACGCCACCTCGCTCTTGCCCGCCGGTCCGCAGCGCTGTTAGTGAGCCTTGCCCCCGCCGCTTCACTGCAAGTCATGACGGTGGCTGCAGCTACCGAGGAGTCCGCCCTGCCGGCCGTGGCCGCCCTTAAGGCAGCCGCCGCCAACGGCAACGGCGTAGTACCAGCAGCGGCGCAAGGCCCCTGCAGCCCCCGCCCCGATGAGCCGCCTCTGGAGCCCAGCAGCGACGATTACAAGCTGCACCTGCCCGTCAGCGAGATCCATGCGCATGACGTGGGCACCAAGGATGACTGGGTGCCCCGGTGAGCGGCCTTCCTGCTGCTCTCATCCCATCTCTGCCGCCTGCTTTCGCCGCCGCTTGCGCGACCCTCTCGACCTGCCCCGTCATGCGCTTGCAAGTGTGGTCCCGCTGCCGCTGCTGCACGCATGCGCCTCCCTCCCTGATGCTGTCGGCATGATGCCATGCATGGATGCGCGCCTGCCTGTGCCCACCTGCCGCTCCCTGCCCACCCCGGTCGCCAGCACCCGCGTCACACCCGCCGCCCCGCCACGCCCCGCCACGCTCGCAGGCACCAGGACCTCATCCGCCTGACGGGGCGCCACCCGTTCAACTGCGAGCCCAAGCCGTCCCGCCTGTTTGAGAGCTACATCACGCCGCCCAGCCTGCACTACGTGCGCAACCACGGGGCGGTGCCGCAGATCAAGTGGGAGGAGCACCGCCTGCAGGTCAACGGTAAGGAAATTTTATAAATAGATTTGTTACTTTCCTGTGTTCGAGTGTGAAGCATTAAACCGTAAAGCTGGCGTGGGTGAGCCCTGACTTGGCGCTCAACTCAAAGTGGGCGAGCTTCAGTGGCACCCGCCTGCTCACCCGCTCGCGACATCCAGCATCGCATCTCAATTTGTGCCTTCCCACCTGTCCTCCTCCCTGGCCTGCACTTCCCCCCCAGGCCTCGTCTCCAAGCCCCTCACCTTCACCATGGACGACATCCTGCGCCTGCCCTCGGTGGACGTCACATGCACGCTCACATGCGCGGGTAAGTGGGCTGCTTGCCTGCCTGCCTGCCTCCTGTCCGCCTGCCTGCCCACTTGTGGGCGCTGGCTGCCTTGCTGTTGTGGCAGCGTCTTGCGCATGCGCACTGCGGGGCAGCACGCAGGCAAAAGGCGCGCTGCCTGGCAACCAACATGGTCGTGAGCAATGCTTATTCACTGCCCCCTGCAGGTAACCGACGCAAGGAGGAGAACATGGTGAAGCAGACCATTGGCTTCAACTGGGGGCCCGCAGGTGCGGCGCTCACTCGGGAGGCAAATGCCGGCAGGTTTTAAGGCGCCCACACACTTGAGCACCCGCTGCTGGTGCTGCCATGGCCCGCCCCGACCCCGCCCCCGCTCGTGCCCTTGCTGCCCGCGTTCTGCGTGTGTGTGACCTTCCACCCTACCCTGCTTTCTCTCCCAACCGCTCAGCATTCCCCCCTTCCAACACGTGCAGGCACCAGCTGCTCCACCTGGGACGGGCGTGCGTGTGTGCGACCTTCCACCCCACCCTGCTTTTGTTTCCCCATGCATTGCCTTCCCTTCTCCCCCTGGCGTGCAGGCACCAGCTGCTCCACCTGGACGGGCGTGCGCGTGTGCGACCTGCTGCAGCTGTGCGGCATCAAGAGCATGGGGGAGGGCGCGCTGCACGTGTGCTTCCGCGGGCCCAAGGGTGAGGCGGGGAGGGGAGGGGCGCTGCGCTGCGCTGCATGTGTGCTGGCACGAGGGGCAGTAGTGGGCGGGGCGGGCGAGCTGCCGAATGGCGACGACGCCTCCTGGCACACCTTCACTGCCGCCCATTCTGTGTTCATGCTACGTCCCCAATTGTGTCTCCATTTCCCGCCCCCCCTGTTCTCAGGCGAGCTGCCCAAGGGCGACGACGGCTCTTATGGCACTTCCATCACCTGGGCCAAAGCCATGGACCCGGCATCCGACGTCATCCTGGCCTACAAGCAGAACGGCCGCCTGCTCACGCCCGACCATGGCTTCCCCCTGCGGTGAGGAGGCAGGGCCTGCAGGGCTGGGTGAAGGCTGGTGCAGGGGAGAGAAGGCGGGGGCATGCATGGTTGCGCTTGTGCCACAGACAGAGCACCCTCCCTGCCTGCCTGCCCATCCGCTTTCCACCCACCGTCTGCAATGCCCTCACACTCACCCTCCCCCCCTGCCCACTCACCTCAAACACCCCACCTCTATTCCACCCCCCGCAGCCTGGTCATCCCCGGCTACATTGGCGGCCGCATGATCAAGTGGCTGGAGGAGATCAGCGTGACCGAGGTGCGGCGGGGGCTGCTGCCGTGCACGGAGAAAGGGAGCACAGGACACACAGGGGCTAAGCAGGGGCAGGGAGGGTGAGGGGCCCGCACCAGAGCTGCATCTCCGACCCCGGTCTGTTGGCCCCTGCCCCGCTGCTTTGCTGCGCGGTCTCACCCCCCTGCCTGCCTGCCCACACATGCCGCCTCTTCTTCCGCCGCAGGTTGAGAGCCAGAACTACTACCACTTCCACGACAACCGGGTGCTGCCCTCACACGTGGACGAGACGCTGGCAAACAAGGAGGGTGAGCGGGGTGGGGCGGGTTGGGTGGGGTGAAGGGGCCTGCACGCAGGGTTGGCGGCGGGGCATTGGGCTGGAGAGGGCCTCGACGCGCGCCTGGCTTGTGTGCTTCTCATCAACCCTCCCTTCCACTGGCTCCTGCCCTGGCTGGCACCAGCACTATCCCGCCTCGTGCCAACCCAGCTTTCGTACATCTACAACATATGTGTTGCAGGCTGGTGGTACAAGCCCGACTTCATCATCAACGACCTCAACGTGCAGTCGGCCATCGGCTACCCAGCACACGACGAGGTGGTGCCGCTTGCGGGCGGCACCTACGCTGTGCGGGGCTACGCTTACTGCGGTGAGCTTCTGGCAGGCAGGGCTGTGGGGTGTGCATTGGATGAGGTGGGATGCGGGCAGGCGGGCAGGCGGGGCGGTTGGATGGGTCGGGAGCGGGAGCAGGAAGGCGGCAGCCTCACAGATGCCTCTCCCTGCAGCCTCACCCGTACAAGCACCCCTCGTGGCTCGCAGGCAACGGCGCCAAGGTCGTCCGCTGCAAACTGTTTCCGTGCCCTGTGCCCTTCCTCCAACTGCTTCTTACCGACCCTGTCCTATTGTTTCCGTGTGTTCAGGCAACGGCGCCAAGATCATCCGCTGCGAGCTGTCCCTGGACGACGGCAAGAGCTGGCGGCTGGCAGAGGTCACGCACAGCACGCCGCCCAACGCGTACGGCAAGCACTGGGGCTGGGTGTGGTGGAGCATCGACGTGTCCATCGGTAAGAGGGCCCAGGGCATTGGGGTGGTTTGCTTTGCGGGGTGAGCGAGACCCCTTGGGCACTGGTTAGAGTGGCCGCAACCTGGGGCACGTGGGGGGTGAGCGCTGCGCGGTGCCTCTCCTGCTCCGTTGCGCCGCTCGCCCCCTCAAGAACCACCATCTGGCCCCACCTCGCGTCTCCCACCCTCCCCCGCACCACGCATCCCTCCCGCCTGCCTGCAGCCGAGCTGCTGACCTGCCCCGAGATCATCTGCCGCGCCTGGGACAGCAGCATGAACACGCAGCCCAACACCTTCACATGGTGAGGAGGCAGCCGAGGCGCCGGCCAGGGGCAGCTTCCCGCCATCCTGCGCAGCCATGCCTCCCCGCCTCCCCCGCTCTAGCCGGCGCACCTTCCTGTGCCGCCCGCCTGCCCCCCAGCCGGCCTGCCTGCACCCCCGTCAGGCCTTGCCACTGCCTGCCGGCCCGCCTTCCTGCCTGCCTCACTCCACCTCCCCCTGCTTGGCCTGCATCTCACCACCTTTGATCTCCCCCCCTGCTGTCCTCCTGTGCAGGAACCTGATGGGCATGATGAACAACTGCGTGTACCGCGTCAAGATCCACCCCCGCCAGACGCCCGGTGAGTGCTTGGAAAACTTATGCCGCCGGCAGGAGAGGGTGGCAGGAGAGGGTGGCTGTGAGTGGTTTCATCTGAAGTTCCAGGGGGCGCATTAACCAAGGCGGCCCCTCTTCTCCTTGCCGCCTGGCTGACCACCGCTCCCGCTGCCCTGCCCCGCCCTCCCCGCCTGCTGCAGAGGGCGGCTTTGCGCTGCAGTTCGAGCACCCCACCATTGCAGGCCCCACCGTGGGCGGCTGGATGAACCGTGCAGAGGATGCCGAGGCAGCGGCCCAGGCAGCAGTGAGTGCGCCTTCTGGTGCCAGCGCATGACTGTGCATGGCAATGGCGTTTCCCCTGCACAGCTGGCATGCAGCAGTGCACCCCGGCTGTCTCAATCATCCATCCCTTCTTGCATTGCCCGTGCCTGGTCCTCCCCGCAGCTCGCCGCCGCCCCCGCCGCCGCCCCCACCGCCAACGGCGCAGCTGGCGTGAAGCTGTATACCATGGCAGAGGTGGAGAAGCACGCCAGCAAGGAGAGCGCCTGGTTTGTGAGCGACGGCAAGGTCTACGATGCCACCCCCTTCCTGAAGGAGCACCCAGGTGGGTGCCAGGGTTAGGGTTAGAGTTAGGGTTAGGATACCCCTAGGGTTAGGGGTAGGGATACCTCTAGGGTTAGTGGTCAGGATACCACTAGGGTTAGGGGTAGGATGTGCCAGAGCTTGGTTTGTGGGCAATGAGGCAAGCCTGCCTTCCCTTGGGGAGCACCCCGGTGGGTGGGGAGGGTGGATACTCTTGCAGTACAGGGGGCGTGCAAGCGGCTTGTGTCACATGTGCCATGTGTCCTGCCTGCGGCCTGACGCTATGCTCGCCCACTGCACATCCGCCTGCCCGTTGCCTCTCAGCCACCTGCCTCCTGCCACTCGCCTGGCCCCCATGCACCCACATGCCCTGCCATCATCATGCAGGCAGCGCCAACTCCACCCTGCAGCGTGAAACTGTGCTCACCCTCCGCGCTTGCCTCCCCACTGCCTCTCCCCCCCCCCCCGCCAGGCGGCGCCGACTCTATCCTTCTTGTGGCGGGCACCGACGCCACCGACGAGTTCAATGCCATCCACTCGGTGAGGCAGCGGTGCAGCTGAGGGGTGGGGCCTGCTCCAGTGATGGAGCTGGTGAGATGGCGCACTCGTGCAATAATGGTGCAACTGTCTGAGCAAGGCGCACCACGTGTTGACTGAGGGCTGCCCGCCACCGGGTCGCATCGTTCTTACAAGGCTTGTTCGGTCCCCGCCTGCAGAACAAGGCCAAGAAGATGCTGCTGGATTACTACATCGGCGACCTGGCCACCGAGGAGCAGGTGGCAGCAGCAGCAGCAGCAAACGGAGCAGCAGCCAATGGCCATGCCAACGGCCACGCCAATGGCCATGCCAACGGCACGGCAGCCAACGGCACGGCAGCCAACGGCCACGCCAACGGCACAGCAGCCAACGGCGTGGCGGCAGCAGCAGCAGCGGGCCCCCCCGTGGCGCTTGACCCCCGCAAGCGCACCCCCTTCACGCTAGTTGAGAAGGAGGAGCTCTCCCACAACGTGCGGCGCTTCCGCTTTGCGCTGCAGTCGCCGCAGCACCGCTTTGGCCTGCCCGTGGGCAAGCACGTCTTCCTGTACGCCAAGTGAGCCGGGACGGGGCAGGGAGGGTGGGAACGAGCGGGGCAGTGAGGGGGCAGAGAGGTCTCCCTGTGCCAATTGGGTTGAAGGGAGGGAGGCACGAAGTGCAGGAGGCAGCCAAACAGGAGCTGGCGGTGCGCGCTTTGCTCTCTTACCTCCCTCCTCTCTCATTTTCCAGCGCCTCCTCCCCCTTGCCTGCTCATGTTCTTCCTACCTCCCTCCTCCTCTTACCCCCGTGCCTGCTCATCTTCCTTCCCCTGCCACAGGGTCAACGGCGAGCTGGTGATGCGCGCCTACACCCCCTCCTCCTCCGACGACCAGCTGGGCTACTTTGAGCTGGTCATCAAGGTGTACTTTGCCAACCAGCACCCCCGCTTCCCCGATGGCGGTGAGTGGCGTTTGTCTGCACAGTGGCCTTGTGGCTGGGCAGGCTGTGCACAACTCCTGTGTCTTGTATGCCAGATCAGCCAGTACTTCAAATTCCCTAGCCATATGGGCAGGTGTTTCCATCATTGTATTGCTGAGTGCAAAACTAATGGCTGAGCGTCCAACCCTTGCTGTGACCGCAGGCAAGATGAGCCAGTACCTCGAGTCCCTGGCCATCGGTGACAGCATCGAGGTCAAGGGGCCCACGGGCCATGTGCATTACACAGGGCACGGCAAGTGAGTGTTCTGCACATCAAACCAAGTCAACGTCTAAGTAGAAATGACATGCGGCACAGCAGCGGACGGGATCTGTGCATGGGGCTGCTGCTTGACACCAGGCAGGCAGGCCGCGACCATCCTCGCCGGGCAGGCAGGCACTGTGACCACATGTCTCCACATTGGCGCACCCACCCCTCCTGACCCCCTCTCCCCACGCCTCCTCCTGCTTTTCGTCCTCTTACTGCAGCTACACTCTGGATGGCGAGCCCCACAAGGCGCGCCACATCAGCATGATTGCCGGCGGCACCGGCATCACCCCCATGTATCAGGTAGGCAGGCGGAGGGTGGGGTGCTGGGGTGCAAAGAGCTGGGTGCTGGGGGCCTTTACCTCCCCCCCATCTGCCTAACAGCGTGCCCGCTGCCCGCCCGCCTGCCCACCTGCCCACACGCCTCCCTGTCGATCCTGCTCAACTTGCAAGTCTTTGCCCCCCGCTGTGCCTGCCGCTGTGCGCCAATGTGTCGCCAACCAAACCCCCTCTGCCTGCTGCACTTCTTACTGCCTGCAGGTCATCCAGGCGGTGCTCAAGGACGCCTCGGATGAGACCCAGCTGCGCCTGCTCTACGCCAACGTGTCGCCCGATGACATCCTGCTGCGTGATGAGCTGGATGCCCTGGCGGCTGCCCACCCCAACTTCCACGTCTGGTACACCGGTGCGTGAGGGAGTGCGTGCGTGCATGTATGTGAGAGAGAGAGTGTTGCCACGCTGCTTCACCAAGAATGCCCAGTGTCTGGTACACTGGAGCACGCTGGTTGGGGGCATACCACGCCGCTGCCCTGCCGCCTCGATGCAGCCGGGCCAGGCCAGCTGCCAGGGCAGCGCACCACGTGCCTGCCTCCACCGGCCCACCCCTGCCATCTCCTTCCCCTTCCCCTCCCTCATCCCTGCCCGCCTGCAGTGGACAAGGCTGACGAGGGGTGGCAGTTCAGCACCGGCTTCATCTGCGAGGACATGGTCCGGGAGCAGCTCTTCCCCGGTGAGTTGCTGGCAGTGTTGTGTATGGCTGTGGTCACGCCATTGCTGGGAAGAGACGTAATGTGTTGGGCTGGGGTGGTCCGGGAGCACACTCGTCCCTGGCGAGCACGCTCACATTGTACCGCCTGTAGACACACGTACTGCCTGCCAGGCAATCGGAGTGTCTCCGTGGACCCTGTTGTTGCCCTCCCCAGACCTTCCGCTGGCCCAAAGCATGCAAGCGTGCCGCTCACAGCCAGCTACCTCCCCTGCCCCGCCCCTCTGCCCCGCAGCCGGGGAGGACACCATCTGCTGCCTGTGCGGCCCGCCCCCCATGATCAAGTTTGCCTGCCTGCCGGTGAGAGCAGCTGGCCACCCCCTGCTTCCTTTGCTGTGCTACGCGACCCTCCCAAGCGGCCTGCAAGTACTTTGGCCTGCCTGCCTGCTTGCTTGCCTGGCTGGCTGCCTGCCGCCCGCTAGCTGTCTTGCCCTCGACCTCGAATGATAAGCGTGTCTCACTCCCCTCCGGCATGTTTCTCTCTCCTGCCTGCTTGTGCAGAACTTGGAGAAGCTTGGCTACAAGCCGGAGCAGTGCATCCAGTTTTGAGGCAGAGGCAGGCCTGCTGCACTGGGCGGCGCCACGCACCACTGGCGCCCCCGATGCAGAGCTAGCCCGTGAGGTCAGGCGGGACCATGCACGTTACGCAGCATGCACCCCTGCTGCCCCGAAAACCCCACCCTCCTTTTTGCCAGCGCAGCGCTATCCCCCTTACACGAGCAACCTTGCGGCTTCTAGATGAAGCGCCCCGCTGCCCCGCTATTTGATTCCTTCTTTCCAATTCGATTGCGTACTGCTCTTGCACACAGCCCCTTTGCCCGCCGCCCACCCACAACAAACGAACACAGCCCGGCCCCTAGCGCCCGCTGCTCCCGCATGCTAAACCCAGCCCTATGGCTGGCACCCCAGAGCTTGCCCCCTTGCCCCCCCAGCTGCCATTCCTTGCTCCAGCGCCTTTGATTGGGACTGCAGCACTGCTCCCCTCTGCTGCCCTCTCTGCTTGTACCCTCAACACCCCCTTTGTAAGCTAGGCTTCCCCACCGGTCCAGCAGCCACAGTCTCCAAGGCAGGAGCAGGGCAGCCCAGGGAGCAGGAGCAAGGCGCAGAGCGAGCAGGCACTGCCTGGTGGCCTGGTGCATGTGCCACACGCGCACACCAGCGGCAGCACAGCGCCAGAGCCGGACAGACGGGAACCCTGCGGTGACACGCTGCAGACACGTCCTCCCCAAGCGTCCGGGTGCTCACAAACACAGAGCCGCTGCATCTCCTGCACCGGTTCCACCAGCCGCTGCTCCGCCTTCTCCTGCGCCGCTGCCAGTTCTGCCCGCACCGCCTTCTGCTCCGCCCAACAGCCGCTCCTCCGTTCTCTTCTCCGCTCCTCTTCAAGTCCACGTATGCAACGGCTACCGAGAACACCAGAGCGACACCAGCGCCCATCGCTGCTGCCGCCCCTGCTGCTGCCGTCCCTGCTGCTGTCGCTCTACCCCGCCCGCAGCCGCTGCACCCGCTTCTGACGCCGCAGCAGCAGCAGCGGCGGGCAGCGAGCGGTCGCTGAGAACCCCGAGGGCAGAGCAAGGGAGAGGAGGGGGCACGACACGAGTGGTTAGTGGGGCACACACGTTCTCTGAGCGTTCTGGCGCCGCCGCCGCCGACATCCTGGCGCCCACTCCAAACCCAACCGCTACCTGACCTGGTGGGGCCTTATACGCTCCAGGGGACCTGGTGTGCCACCCAATGGGCTGCCCTGAGAAAGGGAATCGAGAGAAGACTTACCTCCAATTTTTTTAATTTTTTGATCTAAGGCCAGCGCCCCAGGCACCCACGTTTCGGGAGGCGAGCCCCAAGCTTGAATTCGGCTCTGCGCCCCTGAAAACCCACCCGAATGCTCACTGCAGCGAATCGGAGGAAGAGGACGAAAGAACCGAAGAGAGGAGCCCGCACTCCCGCTGCGCGTCACAGAGCGGCGGCGTGGCGGATTGGTGGGCGGACGCATGTAAGCTTTTTTCGCATGCACTGCAGGGTGCTGCTCTGCTACACTGATGTGATCCCACGTTGCACTTTGCAAACACCTTCCACCACTCCTCTGCTCGTTGCACACACTCCCGTGGCAACCGCTCATCAGGGGACAACTCTTGTTGTGAGGTTCTTTACAGCTGAGCTGCGCCTCAGGGGGCGTGCAGTGGGCCCCTATAGGAGATTAAGGGCACAGGACAACCAGGGAGCCAAGGGTATGTAGGGGGGTATGCAGGGGCCGCGGGGGGTAGCGAGGTAAGGCTGCCCTGTCGATGGGCGCAGCGTGGGAGCGGAGCATGGCGGGGGGGCACGGTTGGGCGGCAAGGGGGCGGGAGGGGATTGCGATGTTTGATACGATATGGTACAGCCGAGGGGGTGTAGAGCAAGCAAACAGCAGGAGCAAACGAAATGGCAAGGGGCGGTGAGGAGCATAGGGAGGGGGATGAACGTCAAGTGTTGGCTACGGGGGGGCAGCAATCTAAGTGCAGGGGTGTAGCAGAGTGAGTTTTAAAGTCGAGGCAGAAGCAGGCAGGCGCCACCGAAAGGGGCCGTGTGCGCCGCCCCGCCTGCTGGAATGAAGAGGTCCGGTAGAAGAGCGTGCGCGAGGCAGGTGCCAGGTCAGCAGAGCCGCCAGGTCAGCAGCTTCACTTCTCCTTCTTCAGCACCTTCTCCCACACAAAGAAGCCAGCCAGCACGATGGGGCCCACTGCGCAGAACACGCCAGTCATGGCCATCAGCCAGGCGGGGCGGCTGTTGATGGGGATGATCTGCGGCGGCGGCGGGAGTGGGGGTGATCAAGGAGGAGGCGGGGTGAGCAGTTGAGACAGAAGCGAGTGGCACGCGCATGCACCAGGCGCGCCGCCTTTGGAGAGGCAAGCGCGGCGGCACAACCACCGGCAGTAGACCCGCCACGCGCTGCTCACATACAAGCAGTGCCGCGCGTCACCGCCCGGCGGGGAGCTGCATGGAGCCGCCCCGGCCTGCGCAAGTGTGCGTGCATGCATAGCCAGCACAATGGCAGCAAGGCAGGCAGCCACATACCTGGAAGGAGCCGGTGCTCTTGCCCATGGCGGCGTAGGTCTTGGGGTCGGAAGCCGCCACCACTTCCAGCAGCTGGATGACATAGACAGAGGAAGGGGTGTTGGGGCCGGGGGTCCAGGTGTAGGAGCCTTGGCCGGTGGGCAGGCCGTTGGCAAAGGGCTTGGCCACGTTGCACTGCTTGTCCTTCTGCGGGCGGGGAGGAGGGAGGGGAGGAGGGAGGGGAGGAGGGGCGTGCGGGTGAGGAGGGAGGCGGGCGGCGCGGCGGAGGCGGGGGCACGCGGCACGGCATGTGCAGTGCGGCAGGGGCCCAACGCAGCCACGTGGCAGGCACAGCACAACACAGCACGCGGCAGGCCTAGCCCAGCCCAGCCCAGCCCAGTGCACGGCACAGCAGCGCAGAGCAGACAGGGCAGAGCACAGCAGGGCAGGGCGCGGCAGGGTGTGGCGCATGGCGCGGCAGGCACTTGCCGAGATGACGGGGTTGGCCTTGCGCCAGGCCCGGTTCTTGGAGTAGTTGGCCACGAAGCAGGACATCAGAGAGACGGTGTTGCCGGCGGCGCCGGTGGGGCCGGAATAGGCGATGGTGAGGGAGTCGTGCTCGGGGACGGAGACCTGCAGCAGCAGCGCAGGGGAGTGAGGAGCATGGGGAAGCAGTGTTGAGTTAGGAAGTAGGAAGGGAGCGGTGATGGGAGTCGTGGCTGGGAGAGGGGAAGGAGGTTGGGAGGCGGAGGGGGTGAGAGTTGGGGCTGAGCGGGAAGCGGGCTGGGTGGAAGTGCGGGGGGGGGGGACTGGGAGCATGGCAGGGAAGCAAGGAGGCGGCTGGCCCACAAGGTGGCAGCTGAGGCTGCTCAGGCGCGGAATGCCGCAAGTGGGTGCAGGCGGTGCAGGGCTGCGACACTAGGCCAGGCCCAGCAGCAGTAGGCGTGAGGCAGGCCTCAGGTGCGGGAGTGAGGGCACAGGAGTGGGTTGTGAGCGCACCTGGGGGTAGCAGCCGGTGGTGTTGCAGGGGACGGGTGTGCTGGTGACGCCGTTGATGGTGTAGGAGATGGTGAGGGTGTAGGTGGCCGGCTGAAGGGAAGTGTAGTCTGCGGGGCGAGGGGGCGGCGGGAGAGCGTGCGGCACGAGGCAGAGGCATGGCAGGGGGGTCAGGGCCAGGCAGGTGACTTGCTGCGCTGCCGCCGACTAGGGCATGGCGAGAGGCAAGGGTGGCGCGGGCTGGGTGTCCAGCTCTGGCCCCCAGCACCAGGCGGCGCTCCAGAGAGTCCTCCGGCGGCACAAGCGGCACAAGCGGCACTGCTACTCACTCTGCTGCGCGGCTGCGAGGCTGCAGAGGCCCAGGAGGGCCAGCAGGAAGGAGGTGCGAACCATGGCGGAGGGTTGGTGCGAGAGGCGGGAGACAAGAGGGGAGGGGCGGGAGAGTGGGCACGGCCTGGGGACTTTGGTGTATTAGTGAGCTTGCCGGAGGGCCACGCCCTCTTAGGGGGGCTGTGGGACCCGGCAGTGAGGGGGCCAGGTACTGAGTTGAGTCGGCCGTGCTGAGCCGTGAGGTGCTGAGTGCGCCCGGCCCCTGAGCGCGCAACTCGCGACCCCCACGCTCGGTGGCCCTTGGCCCCTCTCCGCCCCCCTGATAACCACGCCCCCTCCGCAATGTCTCCCCACTTCTTCCTGTCTCCTGTTTCCACAGGCTGAGCCCTTGTGCAGCACATCACACTCTCCCGCCTCGCTCCCAGCTCCCTCCCCAAGGTGTGCCTCTACTCTACAGCAGCACGGACACACACACTTGTGTGTGCGATGCGCCTGTCTGCAAGACCCCAGCGGGCGGTTCCTGGCGGTGCCTGCGCCTCTCCACTGCCATCCGGCGGACCATGCCCTAGCTCAGCTTGCCTCTGCCAGTATCCTCACCCCACAAGCGTCCCCCCTACCCCCTGCAGCACCCACAAGCAGCAGCCATGGCAGACGACAGTGGCCACGGCTCCAAGCCGGGGTCTGTGGCAAAGGTGTCGCCCCCCGCCTCCGACTTCACCGATGCCGTCCCCCGCTTCAACGTGCCCGTGGACTCTGAGCACAAGTGAGCCGGGGGCCCCTGCCGCCCCTCTGGCTGCGCCGCTGGATGTTTGCGGGTTGCCTGCGGGGTGTCTGCGCCGTTGTTGCGCTGCGCGGCTGCACACTCACAGCCGCCTGCGCCGCCCGCCCCGCCTCGCCCCCGCTCCGCCGCCTCGCCTCCTCACCTCGCCCCCACCCCGCCCCACCTCCCCTCTGCCTCCCCTCCCGCAGGTCCAAGGTGCTCAAAATCTGGAGCTTCGGCGCCCCCCACCACCGCGCCTTCCAGCTCTCCTGGATCTCCTTCATGCTCGCCTTCTTCGCCACCTTTGCCGCGCCGCCCATGATGCCCATCATCCGGTGAGGCCCGCCAGCAAGCGGGGCGGCAAAACTGGCAGGCATGCAAGTGGAGGGAAGGCTGGGGCGGGGGCGGGGCCTGACGAGAGCAGGAGGACAGGCAGCGCGGGCAGTGCATGCCAGGCAGCAGGTAGCTCGCGGCCGCACTGTCTGGTGGACAGCACGGCTGCGGTGTGCACTTGTGCCGCCCCGCCCCTTGGCCCTCCACGCGCTCACCCCGCCTGCCCCCTGCCCCTCCCCATCCCCTCCTTGCGCTCCACCCCGCGCAGCAACGACCTCGACCTGACCAAGCAAGACATTGGCGGCGCCTCCATCGCCGCCGTCACCGGCGCCGTCTTCTCCCGCGTCCTGCTGGGCGCTGTCTGCGACTCCTACGGTCCCCGCTACGGCCACGGCGTGCTGCAGCTGCTGTGCTCCGCCGCCACCTTCGGCATCGCCGCCATCACCAACGCCACGGGTTTCATCGCCTGCCGCATGTGAGCGCAGCACGCGTGCGGCTTGTGCTGCTCTTAAGGCAGCTCCAAAGCACTTGGCCTGCATGTGGGCCCCTGCTCCCGGACCCCCCTGTGCTGCGCCGTGCATGCGCGTGCCGCCCCCACTCCCGTGCTCCTTCTCCTCCCTGCCTCCACCGCTGCACTCCCTCACGCCTCCCTCGCACCCCCCTCCCCCACCCCTCTCCACACTCTGCAGGGTCATCGGCTTCTCTCTGGCCACCTTTGTGCCCTGCCAGTTCTGGTGCTCCACCATGTTCAACGCCAAGATTGTGGGCACCGCCAACGCCTTTGCCGCGGGGTGAGTGCGCGCTGCCGGTCTTGGGCGGTGGCTTGTGCTGCGCGGGGCGCTGTGCAGCGCCGGCTTAGGGTTTGCCCGGCCGCTCCACTTCCCACTCTGAAGTGAATTCACCTGCTCTCTGCTTCCAGAGCCAGCGGCCTGACCAGCTCTCCCCTCTCACTCCCTCCCTCCCTCTTCCTCCCTCGTGCTGTACAGCTGGGGCAACATGGGCGCCGGCCTCACCCACCTCATCATGCCCTATATCTTCTCGGGCATCGCCAAGTCCCAGCCCGACTTCATCGCCTGGCGCCTGGCCTACTTCATCCCCGGCTTTGCCCAGATCATCATCGGACTGGCGGTGCTGGCCTTCGGACAGGATCTGCCCGACGGTGAGCTGGCAGCGGTACTCGTGAGGGGTGGCTGGCTCTGGGGCTGGCTGGCCGGGGGTGTTAAGGCCGGGGGTGCAGCAAAGCTTGCGCACAGCATTCGACTCTCGAGGCCCGCGGCACACTCTCTGCCCCTGCCTGTCACCCCTCCCACCAACCTCTTATAGACCCTGACCCTTCCCCCGTCCCTGCCCCCGTCCTCCTCTCCCCCGCCCCCCGCCAGGCAACTACGGCGCTCTGCGCAAGGCGGGCAAGAAGGACAAGGCCAAGACCCACATGGAGATGCTGGCTGCCGTTAAGAACTACCGCACCTGGCTCATGGTGCTCAACTATGGCTACTGCTTTGGCGTGGAGCTCACCGTGGACAACAACATCTCCCCTTATCTGTATGACCAGTTCAACATGGACCTCCACACCGCCGGTGGGTGGGCTGGGCGGGCGGGGCGGGTGGGGAGGGGAGGAGGGGAGGGGACGTGGAAGGCAGGCGGGTTTTGAGTGCTGTGTATGCTGCTTGCTTGGCCTGGCGGCTTCCGAGCAGCGTGCGCATGGCAGAATTGGGACGTGAAGTTGCTGACGTGGAGCCCCGTGCCCGCTCGCCTCCCCCGCCCGCAGGCGTCCTCGGCGCCGTCTTTGGCCTCTCCAACCTGTTTGCCCGCGCCCTGGGCGGCATCCTCTCCGACTTCGTTGCCAAGCGGTGGGGCATGCGCGGCCGGCTGTGGGCCCTGTGGACCGTGCAGTCCCTGGGCGGCGTCTGCTCTATCCTCATGTACTACACCTCCCACAGCTTGGGGCTCACCATGGTGGTCGTCGCCTTCTGGAGCCTGTTCGTGCCCATGGGCTGCGGCGCCAGCTACGGTGAGTGATGGGAGGGCGGTGGAGGGCAGTCGGGGGTGGTGGCAGTGAGGGTGCGCATGGGTGCCGCCTGGTGGGAGCGGTGGATGCAGCCCTCCCCCCTTCCCTGGCCTCACCGGCCCCTCTCTTTGTGTTCTCCCCTTAAATGACCCTGTAGGCATAGCGCCGTTTATTACCCGCCGCGGTCTCGGCGTCTCAACTGGCCTGATCGGCGCCGGCGGCAACACCGGCTCCGCCGTCACCCAGGCCCTCTTCTTCACCGGCGCCAGCAT
Source organism: Micractinium sp. NFX-FRZ (assembly GCA_029339195.1). Lineage (NCBI taxonomy): Eukaryota > Viridiplantae > Chlorophyta > Trebouxiophyceae > Chlorellales > Chlorellaceae > Micractinium > Micractinium sp. NFX-FRZ. The sequence goes on from JAPTJF010000199.1 coordinate 28,992, forward strand.
GACCACCACCGAGGGTGGGTGGGCTGGGGTGGAGGGGTTGGGCTGCACGGTGCCGTGACGTGCTGGGCTGCGGTGTGCGTGCTGGGCTGCGGCAAGTTGCGCACATGCAGGCTGGCACCGCCACTCCCACCTGGCTGTTCCTCACCCTGCCCGCCATGCTTTCCCTCCCACCGCCGCACCCACCGACCCGCAGGCTTCAAGTGGATGGGCGTCATGATCCTGGCCGTCACCGTCACCCTCGTCTTCATCCACTTCCCCATGTGGTGAGCCCGCCTGCCTGCTTGCCCGCCTGCCTGGCCTGCCTGGCCTGCCTGCCTGGCCTGCCTGCCTGCCTGCCTGCCTGTGTGTGTGTTGATAACAAGCATGCGTGGATCGTGCTGCAGCCAGGCAGCAGTATTCTGCGCTTCTTGCCCTGCCAATCATCTCACCTTCCAGCCCCTCTCCCTCCCCCCCCTACTCGAAACTGCAGGGGCGGCATGCTGACCCCCGGCAACCCCAACAAGACTGAGGAGGAGTACTATAGCTCCGACTACACGGCAGCTGAGCGGGAGCAGGGCCTGCACCGCGCCATCATGAACTGGTGAGGCGCCGGCTCGTGTCCAAGCCTGCAGCCGCTGCGGGTGGCGCGTGGCGCTTGTGTGCACTCGTGCAGTCCCAAGCATCTCTGAGCATCTGCTCAACCTTCCCCCCTCACCCACTCACCCTCCCACCCTCCCTTACCCTCCCTTCTCTTCCTACCTTGTAGGGCCAACGAGTCCCGCTCCAACCGAGGCTTCAAGGACGCAATGGCCGGCATCGAGAAGGAGCTGCCCACCGGCACCGCCGCCGTCTAAACAGCGGCACGGCACCCTGTACACTGCACGGCACAGCGCAGCGCAGCACAGCACAGCGTGACTGCAGCCAGCGCGCTCGCACCTGCGGCGCCTGTGCACACCCCGCCCACCCTGCTCGGCGTCTGTTGGCCGACGCCCCATGGCGGGGCTGCGCTGCCCCGAGCTGGCCCCTCCCCTGGGCCAGCACCAACCCCAAACCCACTACTGATTAGGATTGACATTGGCTCCCACCTCCCATGCACCCTTGCCGGGCATCCCCCCTTGCCCACCCTCCGACACACTTGTTAGCTGCAGGCATGCCCGCTGCGCTTCCCGCACGGCACGGCACCTGCCCCAACACTGCTGTTCCGCATAGCGCATCCCCCTTTGCTTCGCCCACCCGTCCTTTTCATGCGTCCCTTTACTCCTGTGATTTTATTGCTGCATCTCGCCCTGCCCTGCCTCTGGATATAGCCGCGTCCTCTGTACCCTGCTGCTACTCATCCCGTGCTCCCCTGCTCCTCCCCTCTCGCCCTGTCCCGGACTTGGCGCCGGCCGGCGCTCCTCCCCAGTTCTGAATACATCCGCACCTCCATACGTTGTGCACCCCTTCGGCTACGCTTTCCGCCCCTCGGAACCATGTAATTTCAAACCCGATGCTCACACACAGGCCAGGGAAGGGGTGGGTCAGCACCCACCATGCCGTGCTGTGCCCCGCTGCTGAGCCCCGGTGGCTGCTGTGGCGTGCCGTGCTTGCGTGTTTGCGCCTTGTGCCGCACCCGTGCTTGCTCTCCCTCTTTTCTCCTCCCTGCGGCTGCATCCGTTTAACAGGCCAGCAGAGCAGAGGGCAGTCGAGGGGAGGGGGAGACACAGGTAGTGGGGTGGAGACGAAAGCCACACCACACAGCAGACGCGTGGAAAGTGGGGTGGAGACGAAAGCCACACCACACAGCAGACGCGTGGAAAGAAAGGCGCAGCCGAGAGCTCCGGGAGGGGGCTTCTCGTCGCCGGCTGCCCTTGTTTTGGGCTCCTCACGCCGGCTGGCACTCCCTCTTGTGCACTTTCCAGTGCTGCCTCTGACAGTCGGTGCTGCAAGGAGGGAGAGGGGCCGGGGGCAGGGTGGAGTGTGGGTGAGAGAAGTGCGGTGTCCCAAGCAACAGCGCCCAGCGCAGCGAGCACTTGCACGGAGCGCAGTCCCTCCCGTTTGCTTGCCCACCTGCAGTACTGCGCCTTCTTGCAGCGGAAGCAGCGGCGCAGGCCCACAGCCACTTGGCCGCAGCCGCTGCATTGGAGCGCCTGCTTGGTGGTCTCTTGGCTCAGTTGCCTCCACTCATCGTCGGGCTGCAGCTCAAACGGTGACCGCCCCTGGCGCTTGAACAACGCTTTCATGTTTGACTCGAGCTCCTCTTGTTTGAAGTCCACGTCAGCGACCCACTGCCGCGGCAGGGCTTTCTTGCAGCGCTGCACTGCCTGCTGCGCATGCTCCGAGGCTGCCGCCAGAGCCTGCAGCGTGGCGCGACTGATGCGGCCCGTTGTCGTGACGCCTGGCCCGCTGCTCGGCTGCTTCGCGTAAATTGCCATGTTGGCGCTTCGCGCTGCCAGGAAATCGCTGCGCTGCTGGCGTGCATGCCAGAAGGCCAGCAGGGCCTGCCTGACCGCCGCCTCCAGCTGCCCACCGGCCATGAGAGCCGCGGCTTTTGCCAGCAGGCTCTTGGGGTTGCGTGGCTCCAGCTGCATCTGCTGCTCGGCACAGGCGAGCAGCATGTCATGTGCCTTTGCTGTGCTGGGTTGGAGGGTGGACTCTGAGGCTGGCCCCTGCGGCAGGCCAAGCAGCCAGTTGCGGCATGCTGACAGCCGCTGAAAGTCGAGCTTCATGTTGACGATCGTCTCAGCTAACACTGCTGTCCCATGGCAGGTGTACAGCAGCTGATCTGTGCTGAGAGGCGGCTGCTCCATCCCAGCCGCTGCCGCCAACTGCCCCAGCTGTTCGCTGATCGCCTGCCGCTTCGCCGGATGTGCCAGCAAAGCTGCTGCGCGGAGAGCTGCGCACACTGCGTCCTGGTGGCGTCCCGCTGTCAACAGCTGCTGGCTTGCTGAGTGAGCCAGCAGTGCTGCTGCCAGCTCAGATGTGGCTGCGCCGTGCTTCCACACGTCTGCCCACTGCTGGCCATACGTCGAGATGTGCAGGTTGTGGGGGCGGTCACAGACGGGTGAGCTTGCGGGGCTCACGTACGCTGCCCGGGCTGCCTTCAGGAGCGCCAGTTGAACATGCTACCGTGCTGTGGGCCTGTCCACGGTTTGGCTGGGAGTGCCGTCGGCCGTCAGCGGCAGCAGGTCGCACGCCTCGCGCAGCAGCTGCACCGACTCCACAAACGCCGCCACGTCGGGCGGGCGGTCGGCAACGGGGATGGCGGCGGCACGCTCTAGGCGGTGCAGCAGGAACTCGGCGCCTGGCAGCTGCTCTGGCCCTGTAGCTGCTGCAGCCGCCATACTCGAGCTGTCGAGGCAGGGACTGGCAGAGAGTGATAGAACGTGCGGCTGCGAGTAGGTTCAAGGGTTTCCTTCCTTTAGGGCACTGGAGTGGTTTGAGGCTGCTCGGGGAGGGCTAGAGGGCGCCTCTCGTTTCTGTGGGGGGCGGGCTAGAAAGCATCCCATCGACGGCCCAGCCCGCCCCCTGTCTTCTCCGGACTCTAGAAGATGGACACACACCCTAGCTTGTGCACTGTGAAAATGCAGCTGCAATTGGTTGTCTGACCTAAGGCCTTACCTGACGCAGTCAGCCCACCGGTAACGCCCAGCAGCCAGGTGTAGGCACGGCCCAGTAGCGCCGCTTCGCCTGGAAACTTTCTCACATTTTGCCTTTGCGGGTCGCATTGACAGACATGCCACAACATGTGATGTCCAGCCCACTCTCGGAACTGGGCATTCATTCGTCTACTCCTGTGGTGCCTCTTCCCCTCCCTGACCTCGCATCCACCCACGGCAGCAAGCCTTTACAGCAATGTTACCTAAAGCAAACACCTACGACTTGGTAAAGCGCCTGGGACCCGAAGCAGAGCAGAAGCTGGGGCGGGTGTGCGCACGGCAGAGCACAGCAGAACAAGCGAGAACAAACACAAAACTGAAAAGCGACAGAAGAGGATGTGGGCCCCAGCCACCGACCAGGAGGCGGACTCAGGCCCATCCACAAGACAGATCCTGCTGCCCCTACAGCCCTGGGATGCGCAGCTTGCTTTTCTTGGCCTCTGTGCGCGGCGTGGCTGCTGCCGCCGCCGCCGCCTCCTGCTGCGCCCCGCTGGCAGTGCCAAAGCTGAAGGAGGCCAGCCCAGCGGCCAGGGCGCCCGCGGGGCCGCCGCCAGACTGCTTGGGGGTGAAGGGCAGCGGCTCCCCACGCTCCGCCGCCTCCCGCACATCCTGCAGCTTGCGGGCCAGCTGCAGGGAGGGAGGGAGGGGGAGAGAGTGGGTTTAAGTCAGTGGACCAGGGGTGGGGCAGACCTACACGGCACCGTGAGCCGTAGGTGGCAGCAGGTGTGGCTCAACCGGGGGGGCCGTGCGCCTTCAGCTGCTGCAACAGGCGGCATGTCGCACTGCCCACGGCCGCAAAAGAAGGAGCCGCTGCCTGCCCATGTATTCCTCCTTTCCTCATACCCTCCTTTCCTCCTGCTGTTCTGATGAGCGCTGGAAGGCGCCGCAACCAGCAACCTACCTCAAAGCCAGCTTCCCAACCTCGCAGCTGCCCTGCTGGCCGCCCCATCCCCACGCACGCTCCCCTGTCCCAGGCCCCGACACGGCATGCTTTCATCCCCCCGCAGGGCACCTGCAGGTTCTTCTCTCGCGTGCGCAGCAGCTGCCTCTTGGCCTCCAAGTACTCGCCCTCCATCTCCGCCTGCCGCACCTGCAGGCAGGACACAGCCCACAAAGGGGGGTGAGAACCCAGGGAAGGCCAGGGCCAGGGGTGCAAGGGAAGCATGGCTGGCGGCCACACCAGCAGCCAGCAGCCACCTTCCTGGATCTCTGCTGGCCCACGCCGAGTTCCTGGCCAATTCTGGGCTCTACCGACCGCCCGTCCAATACTTGGGAGCTATGATGCCTAACAATACCGCCTGCCTCTGCCCACCCACCTTGACCATTACCACGTGCAACACCAGCGAACACCAGCCTTGAAGCTATCATAGCCCCTTCAGTACCATGGCTAACAGACACCGCGTGCTGTGCCTCTGCCCACCCACCTTGACCATCACCACGTGCAACACCCAGCGAACACCAGCCTTGAAGCTATCATAGCCCCTCCAGTACCATGGCTAACAGACACCGCGTGCTGTGCCTCTGCCCACCCACCTTGACCATCACCACGTGCAACACCAGCGAACACCAGCCTTGAAGCTATCATAGCCCCTCCAGTACCATGGCTAACAGACACCGCGTGCTGTGCCTCGGCCCACCCACCTTGACCATCACCACGTGCAACACCAGCGAACACCAGCCTTAAACCATCACTTCCCCTGCAAAACCCGAACTAACAAACACCGCTTTTGGCTGCCCACCCCACCTTGACCATCACCACGTGCTCCATCAGCATCTGGTTCTCCTCACGCATCTTCAGCAGCTGCAGGACAGACAGGCAAGGCCAGTGTGTGTGGGAGGGGAGCAAGGTGTGGGGGCAGGATCAAGGGCGGACAGACATGTTGTTAGCAGCTGCAGAGAACATGCGGGGCCTGGGTCAGGCGGGGGGGCAGGATGTGATTGATGCCAGGAGCAGGGGAGAAGGCATCTATCGCATTTTCAGCAGGGCAAGCAGGCAGGAACAGAGGCAGCGCAAGCATGAGGGGCGCGGCAGAAGCACGCCGGTGGGGCGAGGAGCACGGGAAGGCAGGGCAAGAGTGAGCGCAGGGAGCGGCCCCCAGGCGCACCCACAGCCGCAGCCGTGATGCTTCCCTCACAGCTCTCCATCCTGACCAGGCCCAGGATTGAAACCGTCCAGCCAGCTGCAGGGCATCAGCCCCCCCTTTCCTCAGCACACCGCATTGGGCTCAACCGCTTGCAGGCGCACCCAGCAGCAGCAGCAGGCACGAGGCCCACCTGAGAGCAAGCCCCCTTAACATGCACCCACCTCCAGCTCCCCATCGTCGTCCACGCCCACCCCGTTGAGCGACGCCTCTGGGCTGGCCTCCCCGCTCTCCCCCGTCGACGCATGCATGGCCTGCGCCCCCGCCACGATGCCCGCCGTGTGCGCTGCCTGCTGCGTCACCTGCGGGCGCGAGTCGCGCACAGAAGCGAGGGGGCGGGGCAAGGAGTGGTTGGTAGGGGAGAGGCAGGCAGGGCCTGCGGGGGAGGCAGCCCTGGTGCTGCACACACGCCTGCTTTCCTTAAGTCAGCTGCACCTATCTGCATTGCCAGGCTAGCGAAGCACCGGCCAGCATACTGCCTCCGCAGCAAATGCGCTCACGTCCCCCGTGCTGCCCCTCCCTGCAGGCACAGTGAGGACTGGTACAGCCCCCCACCTGCTGGTACTTCTTGGACAGCTTGGCCAGCTGGCGCTTCAGCGCGTTCTTCTCCTCCTCGCTGCTCGTCAGCGCATCCTGCATCTCCTGCGGTACCGGGGATGGGTCATCACAAGGCACAGCACGAAGTGAGAGGTTACAAGAGCCTCGGCGCACAACGGCGGCTGCTGGAAGCGTGAGCGCGATACCAGACCAGCGTCCTGCCCTTTCAGGCTGCCTGCACGCCCAGCCTCCACGGCAAGCCCTCTGCGCCCAGCAACTACTGCTCTTACCTGCCTCCCACTACCCACACCTGTTACCACCCACTACTTTACCCTGCACAGCGGCTCACATGCACGGTGGTCTTCAGCGCATCCTTGCTGGGAGACACGCCCTTGGGCTGCCGCTTGAACATGCGCTTGCTGAGGGACTGGCGCCCGGCAGACACGCGCTCCTTGAGCCCGCTCAGCACGCTGACGTCGCCTGCACAGCAGACGGCAGAGCAGGCAGAGCAGCGCCGTAGTGTTGGATGGGTGCAGAGAAATGGGAGTCAACAACATAATTCGAAACATCCAAATGGAAAGACATGTGAGCTCGCCAGCAAGCCAGCAAGCCTGCGCAGACAATCCCCAAAGCTGCAGCCTCACCTGTCTTGAGGGCAGAGTCCAGGTGGTCTTCAAACACGGCATTCGCCTCGTCAGCATGCGCCAGGTCACCCTGCCACACGAGTTTGAGTTCAGTTGAAGTGAGTGGTGGCAGACTGGCAACGCTGCATCTCCAGGCAAGCCACATACTCAGACCAGCCAGGATGCACGCTGCCAAACGGGCTCACTTGCGCTCTAACAATTCCACTTACCTGCGCCATGACACTCTGCATCTCCAGCCCCCCTCCCCCCTCCAGGCAAGCAACCCTCCCACCAAGCAAGCTTTATGTGGCCCACCTGCATCTTGGCAATCTGGCTCTCCAGAATCTCGCACCGTGTCTCCAGCTCAGCCTTGGCCCGCAGCAGTGAAGGCACGTCCGTGTTCTGCAACAGCACGCGAAGAGGGGAACAGCAGGAGCCGGGCAGGCAAGGGGGTGGGCGGCGTGAGGGGCAGGCAGGGCGGGCAGGGCGGGCAGGCAGGCAAGGCATAGCTGACCAACGGTGCACCTGTGATAGGGCGCTTTGCCGCCGGCGACAAACACCAAGCTAGCCAGCTACTGACCATGCCATAGGCCACACAAAACCCGTCCCTCAGCCATGCAAACCCACACTCCACGGAGCCTGCACGCCCAGCCGCCAGTCTGCTACCCTGCCTCAGGAAACCCAAATGCATACACCAACCCACTGCCGTCCCCCCAGTCCCCCGTGCTATACCTTCTGATACTCGCGCAGCGCTGCATCCGCCGCCCTGCGCTCTGCTGTGAGCGCTGTGGCGTGCTCGCTGCTATACAGGAGCGCCGCCATGCTGCCGTCCGAGGCCTCCCCAGCCAGCAGGGGCAGGTCGGAGGGGCTGGGGGGCACGGCGTAGTGCAGGGAGCGGCGGGCGCCGGCGCTGCCGGGGGGCGCAGGGCTGGCCACTAGCAGCTGCAGGTGCGCCGACTGCAGGAAGGGAGGACGAGAGAGGGCGCATGGGTGAGAGTTCATATGTTGTAGCAGAGGGGCTCATCAACAATGGGGAACAGGCTGCAGGCCTGGCAGTTGGCATGCCTCCACCCAAAAAAAAAACCAGCGCCTGCCCAACGCCCACCCAACCGACCTGCAGGTCTGCCAGCTGCTGGCGCAGCCGCTCCGCCTCTGCCTCCACCTCCTGCAGCCGCGCAGCTGCCTCAGTGTCGCTCAGCGGCTGCCCACCCCCGGCGGCCAGGTGCAGCGCCTGCAGCTGGACCAGCAGGTCGGTGCTGTGACGCTGGGCCTCTGCCAGCTCAGCGTGCAGCTGCGCCACGTCAGCTGGCTCTTCCTGCTCGGATGCCGCCTCGCCGCCCACCGCCAGCTGCAGGCTGACTGGGCGAGCCGCCGCCAGCTGCGCACCCAGCCGCCGGCGCTCAGCAGCCGCCGTCTGCAGCTGCTCCTGCAGCCCGTGCAGCTGCCACAGCTGCTGCTGCGCCGCCTCCTTCTGCCGCTGCGCCGCCGCCAGCTGCTCCCTCAGCTGCTCTGCCTCCTCTGCTGCTGCCCCCGCGCTGCCTAGCGCCTGCACCTGCGCCTCCAGCTGCTGCTCCGAAGCAGCAGCCTGTGCTGCATGCTGCTCCAGTGCCACCGTCACCGCCACCAGCTGCCTCAGCTCGCCAGCCTCGAGCGAGGCGGCACCCAGACGCTGCTCCAGCTCAGCTGCCTTGCCAACCAAAGCGGCAGCCGGAGCAACGGCACCGCCCAGCTCTTCTTGCACCGCTGCAGGCACCTCCACCTCCTCCTTTGCAACCACTGCTGCCGCCTCGGGGCTGGCTGCCGCTGCAGTGGTGATCTGCAGGCACACAGGCTGCAGCTCTTGCAGCTGGCTGGCAAGCGCCCCCCGCTCCTGCTCGGCTGCACGCAGCCGGCTTGCCAGCACCTCCAGCTGGTCCGCCTGCTGGCGCAGCCGCTCCGCCTCTCCCTGCTCTCCAGCTGCCTCTGCCTGCTGCGCACGCGTCTGCAGATGCTGCACTTGCTGCTGCGCCTCTGCAGCTGCCGCCTCCGCCCCCTGCGGGTCGGCCGCAGCGTTGGCCGCCGTGCCACCCCCGCCCAGCTGCCGCTTCAGCGCCTCGGACTCCGCCTCCGCCTGCTGCAGCCGGGCTTCGATGTCGGCCGCCGCGGCCACCACAGTGGCAGCGGTGGCTGCCTGCCCCAGCTCCCGCTGCAGCGAGGCCGGCACTGGCACCATCTGGTGCTCCTGCAGCTGCCGCCGGAGCGCCTCATTCTCAGTGGCCACAGCCTGCAGCTGCGCCTCCAGACCGTGCACGCGCGCCCCCAGGACCTCGGGAGAGGTGGAGGCTGCAGGGGTGGCGGCATGGCATGGGTGTGGGATGAGCAACGCAGGCAGGCGATGCAGGCGAGTGCATGGGTCGGGCGCCTGGGGCGGCACGCTGGAGGGCGCAGCAGGCAGACGTCACAGAGCTGCGGGCTGCACTGTGCATGACCCCTGCAGGCCTCACCCAACTGCTAGCCGGGTCAGCCTGGCGCGGTGTTTTCCACAACCCCTCTCTGCACTCACCGGCCCTTGCCCCACTGTCCCTCAATCCCCGCTCCCCTCACCTGCGCTGCCGCCCTCCATCTGGTCCACCATGTGCTGCACATCGTGCCCCTCGCCCAGAGTGCTCACGCCCAGCGGGCTCCGGTAGGGGCTGCAGTCATTGGCAGGGCAGGCGCGCGGGGCGCATCTGGGTCAGGCGGCAGGCAAGCGCAGCGCTGGGCCACAGGTGTGAGAATGTGGGCAGGTTCCACGGAAGCAACAATACCGGTGCCCAGCATATGCATACCAGGCTCTCTTTGATGCACTTGCCAAAAAGAGCAGCACAGCAAGACACACCTCATCCGCTTGCCCGCGGCGCCAAACTCGCCCTCGGTGCGCATGCTGAGCTGCGCATCGTGCAGCTGGGAGCGCACGCTGTCCTTCTCGCGCTCCGACTGCAGCAGCAGCGCCTCCAGCTCCTGCGGGAGGGGATGCAGCAACAATCAAGCCACGCGGAGGGGGTACGGTGAGTCGGCAGGGAGGCGGGCCAGGCAGGCAGGCAGGCAGACCGCTTCCAAGCACTACTCCTGCCTTTTCCCCACCCGCATGCGTGCCTCCCGCTGGCTGTGCCTGTACTGACCGGTCATGCCTATGCAGACATTTGCCCCAACCCATCCGGGCATACCCACGTTGGATGCGCTCCTGCAGCTGCCACACCACAGGCAGCCGGAACACTGCGCCGTGACACAGCCACCATGCACCCGCCTGGATGCGCTCATCTAGCTGCCACCCCACAAGCAGCAAGCACCCGCACCCTGACACAGCCACCATGCACCCACCTGGATGCGCTCCTCCAGCTGCTGCGCCTTGGATGCCCCCTTGTAGGCCTCCATCTCGCGGCTCAGCACCGCAAGACGCGTCGCCGTCTCCTTGTGCTGCTCCTCCCAATACTTCTTCTCCGACTTGTACTTGATCTCGCGCTCTGCACGCACGGGCCGGGGGCAGGCCAGGCAGGGCATGGCAAGAGCAGGGCAGGGTAAGCAGGCAGGCAGTAGCTCAGCAGGAAGCTGCAGCACTACAATGCAGGACGCAGCCGCAGCGGTGGCAGGTAAAGGACCCACGGTAGCTAAGACGCCAGAGTTGCGCCGTACCCAAAGCGCTCGAGTGTATTCACCAGCCCTCCACATGGCCCTGTTGCCCCCCACTGCAGCAACCCTCTGCTGCACCCCATCCGCAGCCCACCTGCCCAGGCGCTGGGTGGCTTGAAGGTCTTGCTGAACATCGTGTCGTTCAGCTCATCCACCTCCGACCGCAGGCGCGCCGCCTCCTGCACAGCGGGCACAGCAGCAGCACAGCATAGCACAGCACAGCACTGTTGGCCCTCCAGCAGGGTGCAGTACGGTTCAGTGGCGTCTGCTACAACCGCACCTCAGCAGCAAGCAGTCGCTATGGCACCAGCACCCACATCCGTCCACCTCCTCTCCCTGCGCCACCGCTCCAAACAGCCCCTGCACCCACCTGCTGCGCCTGCACCAGCTGAGCATCGCGCCTGCTGAGCTCCCGCAGCGCCACCGCCGCCTCAGCCAGCAGCCCGCTCTCAGCTCCACCCGACACATCCTCCAGCTGCTCTGCAATGCGAGACGCCTCTGCAGCCTGAACACTGACCAGCCCTGCTGGCGCTGCCGCTGCGGGTGCACGCCGCTTGGGGCTGCTCGTGGCGGAGCCTGCTTTGCTGCTGCTGCTGCCGCCATTTGGCTGCTGTTTCTGCTGCTGCTGCTGCGCTGCCGCCTCCTCTGCCGCGGTTTGCGCGCCAGAGACAGAGCCGAACGTGCTGCCGCCCGCGCTGCCCGCTGCTCCCGACTTCTCAACAGTCTGCAGGCGTCGCATCTCGTGGGACTGCAGCTTCTGCAGCTGCTGCGTGGTCTGGCGGAACTCGTTGAGCGTCTGGGTCAGGCCTGCAGGCAGAGCATGGGAAGGCCGGGCAGGTGAAGGGCGCGCAGCCGCAGGCGCAGCGATGAAGCAGCTGTGTTGCACAGCTTGCCACCACCTGTCGCCTTGCACAAGAGGGGCACAATGGAGCTCGTTGTGTCGAGCAACTGGAGACACCAGTCCACACGCTGTTTCCAACCAGCCACCTAATAACACCCCCGTCTTCCTGCCCTCCTCAGTTGCCAGCCACGAGCCAGCACCCACAATAAACTGATAGCACAGTCACCCACTTCCACACACACAGCCTGCCCCATGACCAGCGTTGCCCTTTTCAAGCTCTGTAACCCGCGGCACCTCAGCCCAACCTTATCAAGCTCCCCCTGGCACCCACCCGCGTTCTCCTCTTCAAGCTCCGCCACCCGCTCCCGCAGCGCCTCCACCTCCCCTGCCCGCGCCTCCGCCTCCGCCAGCTTCTGGGCAGCTAGGTCCCGCTCAAACTCATCAGCCACATCCTTGAGCTTCTGAGTCTCCTGGAGGGCAGCACCCATCGTGGCCTCGAGCGACACTTGGTCCAGCCGCGCCTGGAGCGCGTCCCGCTCGTCACGCAGCCGCTGCGCAGACTGCGGGCAGGCAGGGGCGGAACAGCAGGGGTGAAGGAGGGCGAGTGAGTTTGCGGGCAGTGCGGCATCGCGGTTGGTTGGGGGGGGGGGGGAACAACTGCCAGTGGGCCCAGGTGGGGCAGGCAGCTGCACGGGACGCCTGGCAGTGCTCGTAGCGCGGCCCCGCCGGCAGTGCTGCAGGCCTCGCAGTGCACCTTCTGCCCGCAGCTGCTGCACAGCACCAACCATTGATTGAGATGGTCACACAACTGCCTGCCGCCACCCTCGCACTCACAACCGCCGCCGCCCGCAACCGCCCGCCCAGCACCCACGTGGATGGCCTCCTCAGCAAACTGCCGGAACTCCTCATTCTCCTGGCGCATCTTCTGAATGAAGGCCTCCACCGAAGCAAAGTCCACTGCCTCCTCGCCCAGGCCCATGGACCTCTTCAGCTCATCCACAGCGCTGACCAGCCCGTTGAGCGACTCGCTGACCACCGCGCCGTCGCTGGCGGCGCTGACCGTCCGCTCTACCGGGTCGGCCATTGCGCCGCAAGCTGCTGCTCGCACGAAGCTGCTGCTGCTCGAGAGTGAGCTGCTGCAGGCAAGGGGAGAGGGTTGGGCGACGCTGTCGTCGATCTGGTTTCCGCTAGCTGTGCAGCCAGACTTTGATCAAGCGAAAGCACCCCGTGACTGCACTGCGCGATAATTGGCACGCGGCAAGACCCCACCCGCCGGGCCGAGAGACCTGCTCGCGGCCCTGCCGCGTCTCCGGCACGCTCAGCGCACCTCTGATCACTCTACCGCTTTCTCACAGCGTCCGCATCCACGACAAAGGGCACAAAGGCCGAGGCGGCCGCTCGCAGCGCGGCAGCGGTAATCTCGCCGGGTGTGTAGTTGCTATCCAGTCCCCCGTTCGGAGGCTTGATCAACACTGTTCTCTGGGCAGGTGCGATTGCAGGCCGCTACCGCGGCAGCCAGCTTGGCACCCAGCAGCCGCAGCGCGCCGTAGCCGCCGCCGCTTGGCGCCCGGCTGCCACAGCGTCGGCACTGCAGGACCGTCCCCGGTTGTCAGATCAGCGTTACAGAGGAAGATGTATTGAGACCATGGAGGCTGCCAAGACGAGCGGTAAAAGGCTACAAATTGGGTGGCAGCGCCCCAGGCGGTTGGGAGGCAGTTGAGGGTGAGGGGTGGGGGGCGGTACAAGGCCAGGCCAGACGTATGGTCAGGGGCAACTATCATGAAAGAAGGGAATAGCGGAATGAGGTTGACCTCCGGAGAGCGAGCACCGGTGGTCACAGCTGCAGTGTGCCGGGCATCAGTTTGTTATGGTACAGTGTGTGCCAGCGCAGGGGGAGCGCTGCGCTTTGCTTGCCACCTATGGGTGCCTGCTCGTCAGGCAGGGGCTTGCTGGCGGGTGCTTCTTCAGAGGCCAAAGGCGGAGCCAATGGTCACACCCTCCTCCCGCGCCTTGTCACCATAGTTCATGCGCTGCACGCGGAGGGGGAGAGGGGGAGACGAAGCATGTTGAGCGAAAGCGTGGGTACTCCTGGTGCAGAGGCCAGTGCTGCGCACACGCTGCTCGACACTTCTGCTTGCACCTTGCGCCCGGCGCACCCGCACTTCATTTGCCAGCTGTCCCCGCTGTTCAGCGTGTTTCAAGAGCACCTGTGCCCGCCCAGCAGCCGCCCAGCACCGCCCTTCCACACACACACACACACACAACTTGGATGAGCAGCGCAACCCCACGCTAACCCAGCCTGCCCCAGACCTACCCGGACCTTCACACGCCTCAGCCCCACTCATACGCACCTTGAAGGGCCGCGTCTCGTGGATCAGCAGCGCCACACCCGCCAGCCCCATGCTGCCCATCATCTTCCAGATGCGCAGCGGGTCCTCCTGGTCATACAGCGCCAGCGTGGTGCAGCAGGCCAGTGCGCCCAGCGTGACGCCGCCGTACTGCCTGCATGGCGGCGAAACGGTGGGAGAGGGGCGGGTTGGTGGGGCGGCAGGGCACGGGCGGGGCGGGCGGGGCGGCGGGAGGGCACAGGCACAAGTCTAGTTGAGCACAGCCGGTGGGGGGAGTGAGCGGGGCAGAGGCCGGGGCAGAGCGGTCGGCGCACCGTGTGCCCCTGCTATGCAGGGAAGACCGGCATGTGCGCTGGGCAGGACAAGAAGATGTTGTTGGCAGCCTGCTCACCAGGGGTAGTAGCGGTACCAAGGCATGGACTCGACTGGGTCCTCACACAACTCCTCTTCTGCCGCTGCCGCTGCCGCTGCCGCTGCTGGCTGGCTCTTCTGCTGCCGCCGGCGACGCAGGCCATGCTCGGCCTGCAGTAAGAGAAATACATGAGGGAAGGAAGTACAGTGCTCAGAATGGTTGTCCCTGTGTGTGGCGTGGGTACAGAGCAGCGGGAGGTGAGCCCTGGCGGCAGGCAGCGGCGGCAGCAGGCAGCTTGCACTTGCCTGCGCTGCTGCTGGTGCTGCTGCCTCGCTTTGCTGCTTCTCTGGCACGGTCTCCTTTGCAGGCGCCTCGGCGCGCTTCATGGCGGCGTCTTTGCGGCGGGCCATTGTGTGCTGGTGTGCTGGGGTGGGCTGGGGTGGAGCTGTTAGTGGCGGGGCGTTGTAAGCGCTTCAAGTTGACTGCGGAATGCAGGGCGGGTGCAATTGGGAGCGCCTAAACTGCCAGCCCTAGGGGGCACCGGCCGGAGAGGCACTGCGCTCACCGTGCTCAGGCCTTTTGAGCAAGGGCGCCCAAGGAGGCCGGCGCTACATTCATCTGATTCTCTGAGCATGTTGATTCACCATAGTATTACAGCGGATTCAAGGAGAGGAGTTGGTGGGGGGCCAGTGGCAGGGAGCGGTACCCACCGCCCCAAGCGCAGTATCCTGCAAGCGAGCAGAGCAGGCAGAAGACAACAGGAGCATGAGCAACGAGCGTGGATGTTCGGGTCACGGAAGTATGCCTCTCAGGGGGGTGTAAACAAGCAAGCCAGCAAGGAGTGCGGGCTGCTGGTAAAGATTCAAGGGACGGCAGTCCTGCTGCCGACAGGTGTCTTTGGAGCGGGCCCCACTGGGCCCGCCGCCACGGACGGGGCCCCAGCGGCCAGGCGCATCAACGACATCAACACAGCGACAGCGCTCTGGCAGCTGGGCACGCCTCGCAGCCGGCCGGCCAGCCTTTGTTGGGAACCGATAAGGCATCTAGAAGTCGCCGTATGTGCGGGTCATGTCCACTGCTGCCAGCGCCGCCAGCAGGCGAGCGTACTTGGGGCGGTCCCAGCCGCACAGCTCCGCCAGCGCCTGTTGTGTGACAGAGGCGTTGGGAAGTGGTGTGGTGTAAGGAGACACGGGGCGTTATGAACGGGCAGAGTGAGAACGTGGGACTCTTTGAGCAGGCTGCGTAGGGCGAGGCAGCAGGGAGGAGCAGCGGTGGCAGCCCAGGTGGGGCCAGGCCTTGCAGGAAAGACGTGGCCCCCTGGCAGGGCTCCCATGGGTGCCCACCGACAGCCGCCTGCACACTCCCAGCAGCCATTGAGCAGCATGAATGGTCCACTCCTACAGTCCCAGCGCAGCGCACCTGCGGGTGCTCCTTCAGGCCCACCAGGCGCGCCGCCTTGAGCGCCTTCTTGTCGCCAAACGGGAACAGCTCCTCCCAGGCCACCTGCACCTGCAGTTGGAGGGGGGGCAGGACACACATTGACGCAGAGGATAGAGTGGGCGCACAGGGTGCCAAGCACTTTGTTGGAGCAAGCCGGTGCAGGTGCTGTAAAATTCTCCACCTGCGCCTGCAGAGGAGGGGGCAGGGCGCACAGGGCGCCAGGTGCTGTTGGCGGGCGGAACGCGGGCGCAGGGAACAGCTGCCCAGGCCACCTGCACCTGCATGGGTGAGCAGTGGGGCCGCCAGGGCGCAGGCGGCTCCGATGCGCCAAGCTGGTTCTTCCACCCCTGCACACCTAAGCCACATGCCGCCCACCCTTCCCTGCGCCCCCACCCTCCCGCTGCCCTAGGGTGGCATCTCCGCCGTCTCAACAAGGTGCCCCGCGCCCACAACCGCCACCCACACTGCCGCAGTGCACGCGGTCACACTGCAGGCCAGTCCGCCCATGCACCCCCCTCGGGTGATGCTTGCCTCACCTGCCGAAAGAAGATGTCCACCGCCCCGTCGCCCACACCCCTCAGCTTCTTCAGCAGCGCACGCTCCTGGTGCCCAACAGGGCAGGTGGATGGGGGGAAGGTGACAGAGGGAGGAGGAGGGGGTGGGGCACAAGACAGGGCAGGACGGCTCCAACAATGCCCTGCCCCCCTATACCTGCGCCGCGCTCCCGCCAGCTCACTCCATGCTTGTTTGTACGTCCCCGCCCTTTCCAGCGCCCCCTCCCGCGCCGCGCCTGCACCCCTGCCGGCCGCCACATCCTGCAGGCACATGCACACTCCTACCCACCCCCCTGGACCCCGCACCTGCGCTGCGCCCCTGCCAGCAGCCTTGGCATGAATCTGATCATCACCGCGCCGCCACATCCCCGCCTGCCCTTCTGCTCAGGTGGCCTCCGCTCGCCAGGAGTGCGGTGCAGTGTGGGGCACTCCTGGCAGCCAGCAGCGGCCGCACACGCCCTCGTACCCCCGCGGGGCCCACTTGCTCGCCCCGCCCTGCCCTGCACCCCGCACCTGCGCCGCGCTCCTGCCGGCCGCCTCCCGCAGGCGGTTCAGGTCCCCGCCGTACTGCTCCATCACCGCCTGAGCATTGCCCAGCAGGAAGCCCGCCGTCTTGTCATCTGCATGCAAACAGGAGGGAGCAGGAGGGGGCAGGAGGGGGCAGGACGGGGCAACTGGTGAAGGAGGGGCAAGAGAGGAGGAGGACAGGTGGGTTGGGGCACAAACGCACGGCTTTGTTGGCCCTTTTTCGGCGGCGCCCCCGCTCCCTGTGCAGGCAACTTGTTGTGCCACAGAACACGGCCCACCGTATCGGTCGTATCCGCTGCTGGCCAACGCCTCCCGCACCACCTCCAGCCCCGCCTGGCAGTAGGCCTGAGGGCTCATCAGCCCCGACGCCTGCAGGGCCCGGCAGGCGCCCAGCCCTGCAGGGGGAGGGGGGAGTGCAGCCGGGTGGGCAAGGGCGAAAGGTGGCGGGTAGGGGGCCTGGTGGCACGGCTTGCTGGCACATGCTCACGTAAGAGAGCAGGCGGGGGGTGGAAGGCTTTGCTGCTAACCACATAGGCAGGGCGTGATTCCTGGCAACTCAGGTTAACCCATCCGCTCGCTGCCCCCCTTGCGCACTCCCCCTCTGCCAGCACGCTGCCTCGGGCCGCGGGGTGCCTCACCACCTCCCAGCCCGCTGCCTCCTCGCCTCCCTCTGTGGCCCCCCACCTGCATTGGACTTGATGCGGGCGCTAAAGAGCACAGAGGCACACAGCCACTGCCAGAGCGCCTCTGGGCTGCCGCTGCTCATGTCGATCTGGCGGGAGGGGGGAGCAGGAGCACAGCGTGAGGGCAGCGCGGGCAGGGCAGGCACAGCACACGCTGCTGCAGCACCCACCCTCGGGGCTGCGTTTGTGCAGGGTCGGGGGCAGGACGAGCGGGGGTGCGGAGCAGGGAGATCGGAAGCAGTGGGAGACGGATAGATCCCACCCTTTGGGTTGGAAAGGTTGCTGGAGCGCAGGGGTGGAACTGCCACAAACCTCCGCTCCCACCTTCCTTGCCTGCTCGTCAAACTAGCGGCACCCCACCCACCCACCTCACCCCACATCCCCGCCTGCCCCCCACCTGCAGCTCTTGACAGAAGCTGGAGGGGAAGCGCTTCAGTATGCGCTCCACTTTCTGGGCGGGGGTCAGCGGGCCGGGCGGGCCGCCCCTGGCATCTGCGTGCTGCGAGCTGCCGCTGGCAGCGGAGGCGGATCCCCGGCACGGCCTCGTGCTTGTTCGGTTTGTGTTGGCGGCGGCTGGCAGCGGCGGCATCAGAGGAGCTGGCACTGATGGCACCAGAGGCACAAAATTTGGTGCCAATGGAGAGACGGGCGCAGTGGGGAGCAGCAGTGTCGGCGTGCCCGGCAGGTAGGCAGCTGTGGGTGTCAGGTCCCCGCCGCCTGTGCTCACAGTGGTTCCTCCGCCTGCTGCTGCCGCGGCGGCAGCCCCCGACAGCCGCACACGCTTCATGGGAGGCGGCAGGGGGGCTGCTGGCTGCTGGTGCGCCATGGGCGCTGTCCAAGGCAGCTGGGGGGGCAGCGGTGGGGTGGCACACAAGTTCTGGGCGAAGCAACAGAATAGCCCTCTTCGTGCTCTTCACAGTTGAACAGGGTCAACAAAAACGGGCTGGGGCCGCAAGGCAACCCAACGCGCGCAGTTTGGGATTCGAATTACAGTGTATAGTTCAGTGCTGTTCAGGTGCCCGCCACCAGGCAGCTTCCACCCAGCTCCCAAGTTTACGGAGCCTCAGCAGTTACAGCACGTGGCTTCCATTTGATGCATTCGTATCATTGCATTCATGCGAGCCTTTGGATATTGATAAGCACGTTGCCCTCGCTGCGCGGGGGGACAAGCCGTCGGCTGTGTGCTGCGCGCGCCCGCCAGGTAGGCACACCACCGCCGCTGCCTCCTTTGCTCCGCCGCTCCCATTCTGCACTTCTAATGCTGCTGCTGCGACTGCTACTGCTAGACCCGCTTTAGGCGACACACTGCGCCAGCTCCCCCGCTGCGACTTGGACTCTGCCGCCTGCATATGGGGAGGGAGACAGCCAGGACAGGCTGGCAGGGCAGCGGTCAGGCAGGCAGGCAGTTGGCCGGGTCACTTGCAGGCAGGCATTGCAGGCAGAGCATGCGGTGGGCAGTATAACGAAGTGCAGCACAGCGCAGCTCAGCGCAGTTCTGTTGCAGCGCCAAGGCACAGCACAGCACGTCACAGCACAGCACAGCACACCACGACACAGCACACCACGGCACGGCACAGCAGCAGCCAGGCACCCAGGCGCCTGCCAGCCAGCCGCTCACAAATTTGAGCACAGAGGTGTGCAGGCCCCGCCGCCGCTCGTCCGCCGTGAAATCTCGTGAATAGTATTCTTCCTCACTCAATGCAGGGAGGGCGCCGCTGCAGCCGGGCAGCGAGCCGGGGCGCCGCGGCCAAGGCAGCATGCCACCCCTGCACGCCAGGCAGGCAGGCGGGCGTGTGGGTGGGCCAGAGCGCGATAGCGGAGGAGGGTTGCAGCGTGGTCGGCGGGGTGGCAGGTGTGCACGAATGCAGGCACTCGAGCCAGCAGGGCAGGGAGGCAGCCTTCAAGCCGTCAGGACAGCAAGCACAAAGGCAGGCACCAAAGAAGGCAGGTGGGAGAGTAAGCGTCGCTCACCACATGGGGAAGTGGATCGTGAAGAGGAGGCAGGTCATGCCAAGGGAAGTGAGGCCCTGCAGGCCCAGGACAAAGTATACTTACGCGAGAAAGACGAGGGAGAGGAGGGAAATGAGCTAGCAACAATAGGCGGGAGTGTACCTGCCGGCTGCCTGCCAGCACACACTTCCCCCCGCCCAGGTCCCCAGCCAGCCAGCCCAGCAGCCCAGCCACCAGAGCAGTTTGCGCGCACCATGCGCAGGAAGCCCTGGCTCCAGTCGATGCTGCTGCCGGTGAAGTAGAGCGCTTGAAGCAGGATGGCGCCTGCAAAACGTCCAAGGGTTGCAGTATGATGCTACAATCTGTCTACTTGGACGTCTCCTCATACACGGATGCACGTGCATCTCCCCAGGTGCTGATCGAACTCCAAATGCACCCCCTCGATGCCGCTACAGCCCCCCATCTCCACCCTTGCCCCTCCATCACCAGCTGGCCCGCCACGCTGCCCAGCTCACCCAGAGAGCTGCCAGACCCCACTATGCCACTGGTGGCGCCAAGACCTGCAGGCTCAGGGTGGCAGCGCAGAGTTGAGGTGAAGACGCGGCAGTTGGGAGCCCTGAGCTCCGTGGCAGCGGCTGTGCCACCCTGGCGCAGCGTGGCAGACACCCCCGCACCTCTCCGCGAGATGAAAGGCACTACGCCATACAGTGCCCCTGCGGGATGAGCAGCAGGCAGCAAAGGGAGCGCATTGTTTCAGAACATTGCCAAGGCTGGAGCGCTTCTCACGCCAGAGCTTTCGCCTCTGCTCCGCGTTCGCCTTGTGCCCCGAACCACCCCCTCTTTAGTTTGCCCCATGCCAGTGTAGGGGTCTCTCACCAGAGGCGGCGGTGACTGTGATGGCCATGCACACAGCCACAACCATGGTGCCCCCCAGGCTGCCGCCCGTCTGTGAGAGGCCGCAGCAGAAGGCGGCGGCGGCGCTTTGCAGCACCCACAGCACCCACAGCCGGCCGCGCATGCCAAATCTGCGGGCGGCGGGCAGAGCAGGAGCGGAGGCCCGTGCGTCAAGGCAAGCATCCGAGGCAGATCACAGGACAGACCAAGGGGTGTGCCCGCCAGCGCAGCCTCCGCTTGCGACCCATGCAGCACGCGAGGCCGCCGCGCTGCGCTGAGTCAGCTCTCTAATTGTGCGCCCCTGAGGCGACGCCAGGACAGCGCACTCTGACAAATTGCGCGTTGCCCTCAGATGCTTGCGAGTGCATTGCCAAGCCCGTCACGTAAACACACTCCACCCCTGCCCCGCCCCTGCACAGCGACCTTCGGCTGACCTCCGCCGCCTCCCCCTGCCCGCATGGCAACCCTCCCACATGACACCGTCCCCTGTGCCCACCTGGCGGCGGCACGATCCGACAGGATGCCGCCGGCGGGGCGCGAAAAAATGTTGCACAGGCTGAAGACGGAGGCAAGCGCTCCTGCCTGGATCAGGCTGGTGCTGAACTGGTCGTAAATGTACTGGGACAGTACTGCAGGAGGGCAGGGGTATGGAGGTACAAGGGAGGAGACGTTTAAAATCAGAGGGTCAGAGGGAGGGCCGCGCTTGGTGATGGCAGCCTGGAGAGAGCGCGAGTGCCGTGCACAGGGCCCGCCGCAGGCCTGCTGCCCGCCCCTCACCGTTGTTCATGGTCAATTCAGTGCCGAATGAGAATCCATATACAATGCACTGCAGCAGGGCGTGCCAAGGCGGCAGGCAGGGGTGGTTTGAGACGCAGGGGCTGCAGGGGTGGGCTGGGCGGGGGGAGGGCTCCATGCACGGTGCACGCAAGGCTCGGCGAGGGCACAGCCAGCAGGGTGCAGCCCTGGGGACAAAGCGCAAGACCTGCCAAGGGCACAGATGCGGCTGCCAGGCTGGCACAGGATGGTGACAGGATGGCGACAGGCTGGGCCAGGAGGGCACATGCAGCGACAGAACGACACATGCAGGCAGCGGGGCAGACCAGAGGTGGCGCAGGGTGGCACAGGCGTGGGACAGGGGGTGGTATAGGATGGCACAGGCCGCAGCATGCTCAGCGCAGGGCGCTGGCGGCGCTGCCCCCACCCTGACCCACCATGACCCATGTCCGGTAGTTGCGGACGGCGGCCCAGTACTCCCGCGCGCTGTTGGCGCGGGCCATGGCCCCCTGCCGCCGCAGCGTGCCGTAGTTGCCAGCTGGCAGGTCCTGGCCAAGCAGCAGCACCTGAGAGGGTGGGAGGAGGGAAGGAGGGAGGGAGGCAGGGCGGGCGGGCGGGCGGGCGGGCGGGCGAGCAGGAAGGTGCAGGGAATTACCGAAGAAGTAGGTGTATTGTGCTCCCAAGCACAGGGCATGCGACATCCCCAGGGAGGCCCACTTTGGTCCCACAGCAAGCAGGCCTCACTACTGCCGGCAGGCCGTCCTCCGCTCACCAGCAGGCCCACGGCGACCTGCAGCCAGCCGACGAAGAGGTAGCAGGTGCGCCAGGCCACGAACTCGGGCTGGGCACGCGCCAGGCCCTGCAGCCAAGCGACGAGCAAGAACATCATTGTCTTGATGAGGTGGGCTGGGGCCTATGCTGGAAGGGCACGACCGCAGCTCCAAAGCTTGTGTGAGCACAGAGAGAAAGAGAGACCAGAGCACACAGCACAGAGAGAAAGAGAGACCAGAGCGCACAGCACAGAGAGAAAGAGAGACCAGAGCGCAGCACAGAGAGATCTCCGCATGGACAAGCGATCAGCCAATCTTACAACAGAAAAACAACAGAAAACAGCCCACCTGCAGCAGCAGCGGCATGGGAAGCTGCGGCACCCCCCTTCCCAGCACCCACAATCAAGCCACCTAGCCGGCAGAATCTGATTGAATGCATTGCTGAAACACCAGCCCACCTGCAGCAGCAGCGGCATCACTAGCTGCACCACCCCTCCCGCTGAGTTGCCCCAGCCCGCTGCCACCGCGTTGGCTGTGCCCACAATCCTGCACAGCAGGCGGGATGCACTTGAGGCAGGAGCACTTGAGGCAAAAATATGCAATGGGGCACTGGCAGGAGCTTTGGGGTGTAGCGGCTGTGTCCTGAGCCCAGCCAACCGGAGTGCAGAAGCTGCGGGGTGGCGCTTGCAGGCCAATCCTGTATCCCAGTGCTGCCCAGCGCAGCCCAGCTAGGAAGGCCTCAGCCCAGCACGGCGCACATACCCCAGCCCAGAACAACACGTGTCCCCCAGCCAGCCTTGCAGGCCAGTGGCAGCCCCACCCAGCCCGCCCGCCCAGCCCTGCCCATCCACGCAGGTCCCACGCTCCCCAGGCCGGCCAAGCCCCACCTGGGTGTGAACATGACTGAGCACCAGAACTGGCAGGCTACAAAGGAAGCCAGGGAGAAGCCAATGAAGAGGCGGGCAGCCAGGTAGCCATCCGCTCCCTCCACCAGCGCCATGCCTGGGCAGCGGGGGCGGGAAGGCGGCAGGGCGGGTCAGGCGGGCAGGCGGAGCGGGCTGGTGGGGGGTGGGAAGCCAGCAGGGCGGGTCGGGCAGGGGAGCGGACGAGAGGGAGCGGAGGGTTGGGCGGGCAGGCAGGCAGGCGAGGGTGGGAGAGAGTTAAGACGTGTGGGAGAGGAGCACTGCACTGAATTTGAACACACTCCCACATGCATGCATGCATGCATGCATGCACACATGGGGGCCACAGTGCATGGCCCCCGCTGCGCACGCTGCGCCCTGCCCACCGAAGCTGGCGCTGGCGGTGAGCAGGAGGAGGGAGGAGGCGCCGTAGCGGGGCCCCCATCGGTCGCAGATGCCGCCCATGAGCACGCGAGAGACTGCAGGGCAGTTGCAAACGAGGGAGCACAAATGAACAGCTGGAGGAAGCACCGTGGAACTATCGGCCAGGCAGGGCAGGAGCTCCTGCTGCCCCTCGAGGCGCCGTGGCCAGGCCTCCCTCCCTACATTGTAGATTGAGACACGCCAGCACAGGGTCATGGGAGTGCACGAGCGGCCGAGCATCATCTGGAGGGCCGATTGAGCAGCTGCAGCCAACCGCCCGTAGCAGCGCAGCGCACGCAGCGCCCTCCCTTTACCCTTCCACCTTGCTGCAGCCTTGCCACTGCCCTCGAGGGGGCTCTCACCCACGGTGCCTGCAACGGCGGCGATGCCAGCTGTCGAAATCTGGGCTTTGTCCAAATTCAAATCGTCTCGAATGACGGGCAGCAGCGGGGCAGCGGCAAAGGTGGCTGCGCGGCAGCGGGTGCAGCAGGAAGAGGACCCCATGGGAGTGGGCGGGTGAGCATCGCAGGCGCCAGCAGCAGGGGGCAAAGCCCGTGTGGCATGGCGTGCAGGCGATTGAATGCTCGCTGCCTTGGTCCTGGCGCTCAAGGAGCGGCGGCGGCGGCGGCAGCGGCGGCGGCTTACCAAAGACAGCTACGAAGTGTGCCAGCCAGGCAAGGTGGAAGCTGCGCATGTGGGGCGCCGCGCAGCTCAGCAGGCGCAGGCGGCAGGCCTTGCCCTCAGAGTCCACCGCCGCCGCTGCATGCGTCCCGCCGACGGCCGGCGTGACGCCGGCGGCGCTGCAACCGTCGGGCATGGTCTCCCCCGAGCCGCCGGCACGCGCCTCCATGTCCGCACCCATGTCGCACGCGAACGAGCCGGCCTTGGGTCGGCGAGTTGAGCTGCGCTCAATGCCGGTGGGGCCAGCGGACCAAAACGCGCGCCGCCGCCATCACAGGAACGCTTACAAGCTGAATGTTCACTGCGGGAGCTGGCGCGCAATGCGCAGGCTCAGTTGCCAGGGGCCAGCTGAGGTGGCATGGCGGCGCTGCCGCCAACATCATCGGCGGCGCAGTCTGGCGTGCACCTCACGGGCAAACCGAAAACTTCCCATGTGGGAGTTTCATCAACACTTCATGGACATGGGACAGCAATAAAACACACTGTTTGCCGCCGCCCCTTCACCAATGCATATATGCGGTCGCTGCCGGAATTCTGGCAAGGCTGAGCCGTGCTTGGTTGACTCCCCATTCCGCCTCAGGGGTTCAATTGCAGCTTCACCTGTGATTACATATGCCTCCTCCCGCACGTTCAAAAACAATCTACTTTGAGGCGTTGCCCGGCGCATGTGCGTTGCATTGTGTGCTTTCGGCCGTACGCACGACTGTGGATAGCCAGCGTGTGTTGTGACGGACCACACCCGGTTTACTTGTACAAAATCTTCAAAAAAAAAGCAATTTTCAGCAAGAAGCGAGAACGCACACCTGGAGAGGCCGACACCCCTCCTCAAGTATGCGACGAGTCTCCTGCTGGCTGGCGGCGCCGGCGCATGGGCGGAGTAGGTACCGCCCGCTGCAGGTGGTACTGCATTTGCAGGTTGGCACGTGCCCAGCCGCGCCGCGCCCAAACCTCCAGAACTGCCTGGGGGCAAGACATTTGTGCCTGAGGATCTTACAGACAGTCCTCAACTCACACATGGCTGGCAAAAACGATGCGCAAGCTGAAAGTGGCGGCAGCAAAAGCAGCCGGGGCGGCTGGCCACGAGAAGGCAGTGAGGTGTGTGTGGGGGGAGGGGCAAATGCTCTGTGGGCTACGGCGAGCGATGGGGGGACGCAGCAAGAATGACGGATTGGACTAGCACGCACTAGACGAACCGGCAGGCGCAGAGCCGTGGCGCGGAGCCGCGCGGACGACAGCACACGGCTGCCCCAGCCCGCTACGTCGCGCGTGCTCCCAGCAGGCTGCGCGCCGCCGCCGCCGCCGCCTGCCCCACCCCCTCCAGAGCCGGGCCCGGCGAGGGCGGTGCTGGCGGAGCATCCCCGTGGTGCCGTATCAGGGAGATGAGGTCGGCAAATGCAACGAGGAAGATGAGGGAGAGGGCGGCCACGATGACGGCTGCCAGCCCCAGGGGCCCCCGCCGGTCGTCATACAGGCTGGCGCTCTTGTCCCGGATCTGCGTGCCGCGCCACATGAACACCAGCAGCTGCGGGGGGCGGGAGGGCATGGGGCAGGGGTGGGATGAGGGTCAGAATGAATAGTAGGGTGGTTTTGAGCGGGTTTGGGCCGGGGGCTGGGCTGGGGGTGGGAAGGCGCCGCATGGCATCAATCGGGCCGTTTTGACAGCCATGCCTGCTGCCCTGTTGCCTGCCCTGCCCACACCCGGCCTGCTGCCACTCACCGCGTATCCGCACATCAAGATGGCCACGGGCAGCAGGATGCAGGCAATGAACTCAATCAGGTCTTGCCCGCTCTGCACGCAAAACAAAAGACGAAGAGGTGGGGGGCGAAGTGAGCAGGAAGCTGTGCGCAGGATGCCCGCCTGCGCCCAACGAATGTCGGGCACATCCTCAGGACTGCTCGCTGCCCGCTGCCCGCCTGCCTGCCCCATATGGGTCTGCCTTGGAAGTGCCGGAGAAGCCCCGCAGCGGGGTGGCCAATAAGAGCCAACGGCGGCGGACACAGTCAACCAGATGGTGCATGAAGCTCCCTGCCCTGCCTCACCCCTGGCTCCGCCTTGGAGGTGCCGGAGAAGCCCAGCAGGGCGGTGGCAAATCAAAACACAGCAGAGCCCACTCCCGCACTGAAAGGTTTTGTGAACAAGTATAAACAAGCATCTCACCCCTGGCTCCGCCTTGGAGGTGCCGGAGAAGCCCAGCAGGGCGGTGGCAATGGAGCCAATGGTGATGGCCATGTGCAGCCAGGACAGGAAGGTGCGCTCGTTGGCAAAGAAGGTCTGCAAAGGGAGGAGATGGGTTGTTGTTTACAGGGAGGAGATGGATTGCTGTTTGATTCAAATGCTTCTGAAGCATCAATGCAGATCCAATCGTGTGTATATGACGTGGGAGGAGCCGGCCATGCCGCCCCACCCCACATGCCACACACACCCACCTTGGGCTCGATCTTTGCTGTCCGCTCGCCGCTGGCCAGCTGCTGGCTGGGGCGCGGCGACATGGGGGGCTTGGAGAACCACCTGAGGGGGGATGGGGGATGGCAGGGGGTGGGAGCACAGGAGGTGGGCGGCGGGTACAGCAAGAGGAGGTGGGGTTCGCATGGGCGACGTAGAGAACCGCTTCGCAGAAGGGGGAACAGAAGTTGGGGCAAGGGAGGTGAGTACAAGTCGGGGGCAGGCGAGGCTACGAGCCACATGGGCGGCGTGGAGGACTGATCACCTGAGGACAGGCGGGCAGATGTCAGGGAACAGAAAAGTGCATGCGAGGGCAAAGGGAGGCGCGGCGGCGGTGGCACACAGGAGACGGCAGCAAAAATTGAGAGACCAAGGTGGGGGCCCTGGTGGGGGTGAACACACAAGCAGCTTGCTTGCGCTGCCCACCAGTCCAGGAAGCGGCCGGTGGAGTTCGAATACAGCATGGCAACAATGTGTGGCAATCTAAATGCACGCAGCTTGCTTGCGCTGCTCACCAGTCGAGGAAGCGGCCAATGGAATTGAGGTGGTCCCGGCTGCGGCTGCGGCTGCTCTTGGCCAGGCGAGATGCACCCTGCAGGTGCAAGATACCGAGCAAGAACATGAAACCAACTGTGATCAAATTCACATCCAGCAGGCGCGAGAGAAGAGAGCAGGCGGGAAGGCAATTAAAAGTGAGCCCGTCGGCGGCCGCGGTGCATCCTGCACAGATGTGTGTGCTTGTTCCAAAGCAGCAGAGTGGAGGTCGGGCGCGTGAACGCCAAGGTGGCATGAGCACACCGCGCCCATGCTTTCGGCCAAACTGGAGAGCGGCCAGGAGCCCACTCGACGTGCACGGCAGGCAGCTGTCAACGCATCACAACTCCGGGCAGGTCGAGACAAAGAAAGCAACACCCCCTCCCCCCCCCCCGCCCTCCACCCGCGAGCCAAAGAACGCACCCGGCGCGCGCGGTTGGCCAGGGAGGATGACTGCCGCAGCAGCGGCTGCCGCAGCTCTTCGATTTCATCCCCCTCATCCCCCTCGCCCAGCCGCCTGCAACACACAAGAGGGGCACAGCGGGCGGGCGTGAGAGGAGCACACAGCGGATGGGGGGGCTGCTGGGAGCATGCGGCGAGTGTCATATGGAGAGGGCCGCCGCACTGCCATCAGCTATGAATTGTCCCACCAACTCTACACATATTCAAACTCGTTTGTTGAAAGTTGAATCATGGTAACTCGCTCTGACCCAGGGCAGCGTCAGAAGGGATATGTTGAGGGGGGTGCAACCAGCCGCCCACTCACTTGCGCGGCTTGTTTGCTATGGCTTCCGCCTCCTGCTGGTCGAGTGCCGAGGGGTCCAGCACAGAGGGCTGGTCGGGGGCGGACATGAGCATGGAGGCGCGCACTGCAGGGGGCAGGGACGTTGCGAGAACCAATGACGTTGCGAGAACCATTGACCGTTGAGGATGCAACTAGGACAGGATGAGTTGACAGATGTGAACGAGCGCTCCGAGGCGTGTGGGTGTGCGGGGAGTGCGGGGCGTGCAGGTGTGTGGATACGCAGGAGGGGTGTCGTGACGCAGGGGAATGGTGCAGGGTGGGGGCGGGCCAAACGGAGGCCAGAAGGAGGGGAACGGAACATCAGAATGCAGCACCTGCCCCTCACCCACCACACTCGTCGTCTGCGCAGGAGGGCACCGCCTGCACCACGCCGCACGCGCCAATGCAACACTGCAGCCAGAATGCACCAGTAGAATGCAACACCAGAATGCAACACCCACCCGACTCGTCGTCCACCCAGTAGGGCACCGCCTGCACCATGTCGGGGAACAGGGCGGCGGTGCCGTGCAGGAACTTGGAGAACTTGTGCACCTCGGTCAGCAGGCCTGCACACAGTAGGGAAGAGAAGAAAGGGTGACCAGTAATGCAACAGACAGGAGCCGCACAGGTGCTTGTGCGCCTCCGTCAGCAGGCCTGTATGGAAGGGGGTGTGGAGAGGACATGCATGTTCGAATCACAGGCGTTTCGAGGGCAAGGCAGCATGTTTTGAGGAAAAAAGCAGAGAGAACAAGGCACCCGCTAGCACCACCCATGATGCGGCACCCCCGAGTGCCCTGCCCCCCGACCCCAACCCCGCCCCACGCACCGCTGTCCACCAGGTCTGCCACCCACTCGGGGGGTGCCTCCCCCTCTCCCAGCGCCAGCTTGATCTCCAGGCAGGCGTGGGGGAAGCGAGTGACCTCGGTGCGGTGCACGGGCAGCGAGGGGTCGCGGTACCACCTGCGGCACGGGGGAGAGTGTTGGAAAGGGGAGGGAAGCGGGTGAGGGGCGTGGGACTGGGGGACGTGGGCTGGCCTCAGTGCGCGCTGATACGGTGCACTGGCAGTGAGAGGCCGGGTGCTACCCGTGGGGAGGCAGGCGGGCGGGGTGCAGGGCAGAAAAGCTGAGACAGATTTATTGTGCACCTCCCCAGCTGCCCTGCCGTGCAGCCTTCCCAGCGCTAGCCCCGCCGCCCGTCACTGCCCCTTCCCTGGCCACATTCGAGCCCCTCCCCCCTGCCTCATTTGCCAGTGCTGGCGGTGGCGGCCAGCCCCTTCCCCGGCCGTCCCAGCTCAGCGCAAGCTTACAAAAACTGCCCCTGCCCCCGATTTCCCTTCTGTGCTTGTGTTCACTTTACCTGCCGGCGCTGGCGGTGGTGGGGCCCTCCTCGGGGTTCTCCTTGATCATGCACAGGTTGGTGTCCAGGCTGCAGCCAGAAGAGGGAGGAAAGTCAGGAAACACACATGTGTTGGTAACACATTGGGGGAAGGGGCACCCACAAACTCTCCATGAGCATGCACAGCATGGCATCCACATGCTGCATTGGGCAAGTTGTGACACCTTCCCTGATGGCATGCTGAAATGGACACGTGCGCGGGAGCTTCACGGGAAACCCCAAACCACAATGCCGAGCGAGCGCAGAAGGGGCCAGGGGAGGGCCACGCACACAAACCCTCCGCTCGTCGGTGCAGGACAACAAGCCCAACAAAGCGCGCACCTGATGCGCACGGCGGTGTCAAAGGGTATCTGGAAGGCGGTGCGCATGTACTGGGTGCGCACCATCGGCTTGAGCTGCTTGGCATCCACCGTGCGCTGCACCTCGCCAAACAGGCTGGACACGCGCAGCACGGCCTCCTCGGGGGAGCCCTGCAGCCACACAATGGCAGGAGGGGAGTAACAACAAGGGCGGCTCAGGCAGGTGGTGATGCAGCAGAGCGCAGCACGGCATCCTCGGGGGAGCCCTGCAAACAGAGAGGAAGGAAGACAGATGTGCGGCACTTGTCCCTGTTGAGTTACCTCCTGCATGTCCTGCCGTGTCGCCGGCCCATTCCTACTAACCGCTCTCCCTGCGCATACAAAAGCGGTAACACCACCACCACTCACCGCCAGGCGCATGTCCTGCTGTATCGCCTCCTCCGGCAGGTCACCATCCAGGTACATGAGCACCTGGTCCTCCCGCAGCTGGAACCGCTCCTTCACGCTCTCGTCGCCCTGCAAGGAGGAGGGGCAACAGCAGGGGGCAGGCAGGCAGGCGGGTGGGGTCAAGCGGGGGAGGCAGGGGCACGGCAGTGCCAGGCTGTCACGCGGCTGGGCCCGCTCGTTCACGCTCTCGTCACCCTGCACTTTCAGTTCAAGGTGGGCAGGACGATGGGCACAGAGTAGCCTCTCTTTGGGGCAGGTGCCCTGTTTTTCACGTGCTGTAACGGGTGAGCACTGCGCGCAACCCACCTTCCACGTCTCCTTGTGCGTCTTGCGCTCCACAAACACGTCGCGTGGCTCGTCAGGACCATACCACCTGCGATTTGCAAAGCAGAGAAAGCGGAGCGTTGAGACAGGTGGCCAGGGGCAGTTGAGTATGGCAGGCAGAGCCGGCAGGGTGCATGTCAGGTGGGTGAGGCAGGCAGGCAGAGCCGGCAGGGCCATCGGGTGGCCCCTGCCTGCCCCGCCACCCTGCCAAGCCAACCGCGCCTGCGCACTGCTGGTGTAGCCGCAGCACAACATGCAACGTATGCAACAGCCCAAGTCGAGGAAACAAGGCGTGGGGCCCAGGCAGCGCACCGGATGCGCAGTGCGATGGCATTGGGCCGCTTGTCCAGGCGGCCGTGGTAGAGCTCCAGAGAAGAGTTGTCCAGGTAGACTGCGGGAAGAGGGCGACATTTCAGCTAGTTTCATGAGATGTGTAGTGCAGGGAGACGGGCAGCATTTCAGCTAGTTCCAAAGAACTAAAGTGTGATATGGACTGTGTATGAAGTGGTGCAGCTCCAGAGAGGAGTTGTCCAGGTAGACTGCGGGGGAGCGGACAAACACACAAAGCAGCCCTTGGAGCCAGCAAAAACGGGGAGATAACGGCGCATGCGGGGCTGGTCAACTCACGAGCGGCACTGAGGCTTGCGCCCATGCGTGCCAAGTAACCCCCCCCCCCCCCCCCCTCCGATTTGACTAGCGGCGCATCTCCCGCCACCGCCACGCTGCCCCGCACCACCCCGCCCACGCATACCCACCCATTCGAGCTGACCACATTTGCGCGTCCCCTGCCAGGCCCCCGCTGCCCCCACCCCACCCCACCCCATGCGCCCGTGCCCATCAGCCCACCCACCCGCCCACCCGAGTTGACCAGCTGCGCGTCCCCCGCCATCTCTGCGCTGCCGTGGGCCGCCTGGAAGACGGGCAGGTGCTGCAGAATGTGGTGCTTCACCGTGGACACATCGCTCATGCGCACCCAGTACTTGGTGGTTGAGCGGACGATGCCCTGGAGGGAAGGGAGGGAAGAAAGGAAGGAAAGGAAGGAAGGCAGCTTGAAGAAAGACAGAAATACTGTAAGGGCAGCTGTGTGAGTGCATTGGTGGTGGAGCGGACGAAGCCTTGAGAGGGGGGAGGGAATGAAGGGAAGCAAGAAAGCGGGGGATGGTTGTGTTGAGGACAGATGTGCCTCCCCATGCTGACATCCTGATGCGCACAAACCACTTGGTGTGTGCACCTGCGCACCCGCCTTCACTCGGCCCCGAACCCAAGGACACCACCTTCATTCAGGCAGGCAACCGAGCCTGCACTGGTGCCCCTACACACCTCGGATGCCTCCTCAGCCTGTGCCGCCGATGCGTCCCCACGCAGATCCGAGTAGACGGAGGAGAGGGCGACCAGGAGGTCCGAGTAGTTTCCCTGTGGGGAGGACAGAGGGGTGTGGGGAGAAGCAGGGTGAGATGGAGGGGACCGGGTGAGAATGAAGGAGGAGGACCGCCGGCAGGTCGGGGTGCCTGTCCTGAAAGCAGCAGTCAACCAGGGGAGGCAGACGAAGGGGAGAGGGCGAGGGGTGGCAGGAGAGGGTGGGCGATCAGTCAGCCAGAGTGACTGACCAGAGGAGGGAGGGAGGGAGGGAGGGGGAGAGAGGCGCCGCGGGCGACCACCGGTTAGAAAAAGGAGGACGTCTCGTTCTGCTTGCTGGCAGCGCACCCCAGCCGCCCATCTGCGCGCATGCCTACCCCGCCCCCAGCCACCCGCCCGCCCGCCCGCCCACCTGCACCCACGGCTGGTTGTGGAGGTGGGAGATGTAGAACTGTCGGCAGGGGGAGTGGGGCAGCATCTTGTCGTGCTTCTTCAGGATCTTGTGGAAGCCTGCGGATGGTGGGGAGGAGGGGTCGTGTTGTGGGTTGGTGTGGTGTGGTGTGCTGTGACCACCAAGTGCTTGCATCAACGCAGGCAGTCGAGGCAAATGGGACAGAATGAGCACGGACGCCCTTTGGCCGCGCTGTCTTGTACACCAGGGGAAGCAGCATCACCGCGCCTCCCCTCATCCCCTCCCAAGGCTACCAGCCGCAAGCGTCCAAGGAAGACGGGCAGGCACTCACCCATGTAGTTGAGGTTGACGTACTTCTCCAGCTGCAAAAACTCGTCGCCAATGGACTTGGCCTCCTGCAGGGGCAGGGAGAGGACCGGGCACGGCTTACTACGTGATGATGATGATGGTCGCATGTGGGGGCCAGGTCAGGGCGGGGCGGGGCGGGCAAGGCAGGATGGGCGGCGGGGCAAGGGCAGCAGGGGCGGGCAGGGCAGGCCTGCGGGGAGGAAAGGCAGGGCACCCGCACTGCACCAGCAGATGTGCATGGGCTGCCACCCACGGCCGCACCACGCACCTTGCGCCGAACACCGCCGCCCCCGCTCAATCCGTTTCCTCCCCCAAGGCTTCTCCCCCGCAGCTTCCAAACAAGCAGTGCACACAACCCGGGCACTGCCTCACCTCCAGCAGCGCCTCCCGCTGTGCTGGGTCGCCCGTGCTCTTCACCCTCCCCTGCAGCTGCTTCAGACGCTCCCGCAGCTCTCCCACCAGGCGGGCCGTGAACCCCCCACACTTCTCCACCTCCGCCTCCAACTTTTGGAAGAATCTCTCCTCGGCTGCAAGCAGGCAGAAAGCAAGACCAACATGCGTGGAGGTTTGCACGTGGTGACATGGCAACACTTTTGACGGGACGGTGCTTGCACTGAACACACCTCCGAGGCAGGCCCCATAGCAGGGCGCATGACAGTAGACGCTGCAGCGTGGCTGCAAACGCGTGCACGCTGGCACGCGACACCTCTGCCACATCAGCATCGCACCCAGCATCTACTGGCACCTTGCACGCAGCAGCCACCCGCATTAAGCCCCCGCCCGAGCGCCACAAGCGCACCCGAGTCTCGCCGGTCGGCGGCGCGCTGCACAGTGAGCGAGGTGGTGCGGGGCGAGAAGTTGGTCACCCCCGCCGTCGCCTCCTCAGCCGCGCTCTCCTTGATCAGGTCCTTGAGCGCCTTGTAGTCTGGTTTGGATAAAAGGAGTGCAGATAGGAACAGAGGGGAGTTAGGACAGGGGGCGAGAGCAGGTCGCAAGTGTCGGCTTGCGCAGGCACGAGCGAAGTGCAGGCAGGCTGCGGGCAGGCAGGTGGGCATGTGCACGTGGATTGTAGCACCAAGTTGTCCCCGTCAAGTATGACACTGACCTCTGGGACGGCACTCGCCCGACAGCCCCCGCCTGTGCAGCAAAGCAGCGGCTTCATGCCAGCGCTGTGCGCTGCCCCACTCACCCACATACTGTGCCACCCACTCCGGCCGCTCTTTCTCCACCAGGTACTTGCCAAACTGCAGGGATGATCACAGTGAGCACAGCACAACATCAGAAGAGGCGCGCGGCAGGGGCAACAGCACACGGCGTCCGCGGTGGCAGGCAGCGGCGGCGGCGGAGGCAGGCAGCGGCGGCAGTCAGTGGCGGCAGTAGGAGGGCAGCACCCTGCGGAGCGGTGGCGAGCTCGGCAGGTCGACCATCCATCTGCCCACGCTACTGCACACTGGTTTCCTCGCCGGCTGTGCGCGCACCTTCATGGAGCCACTTTTTTGCCCGCCCTGGAGTGGTTGACGCTTCGCTGCGCCGGGCGGTCGACTATCCGATCACTACTGCAGCGACTGCAGGCCGCCAAGCGAAGCCCTCAAAGGCTGCGGCTCTGCGCAGCCAGCGTTCGCACCCGAGCTTGGAGCGTGCGCCTGCTGCTCAAACAGGGCTCCGGTATTACAAAAGACGCGTGCAGGCACGGGTGCCATGAACGGGCGCCGCGACATGCCCCGCTCATGAGATGCCCTTGGCCGCCGCGGCATCTCCCGCCCCAGAGCCGCCGTGGGCACCCTCCCATGAGGGGTGCCGCAGTGCCGACCCTACAGCAGAGTGTCTCATGTGTGCAATACATGAACACTATGGCGTGTCATTCTGCGGTCCACGGCAGTGCACCTGGCCATGCCGCAATCGAACGCTGCATCGCCCGAACCTTGCAGACGGGTGCCGCCAGTTTTATGCCTCAGGGAGCATTGCCGCCTGTAGCACATCACTGCCTTGCTGTTGGAAACATGCATGCGCCTGCAGTGAGACCGACCCACCCACAGGTGGATGCCTGCCTGGAAGGTGACATGTAGCAGAACCACGCAGCACCACCATAAGCCCAGCCGCCACCTGTAAGCGAACATGTCCCCCAAGCCGCCGCCCAGCAGCAGCATGCCGTAGGCTGTCATATAAACTGGCCAGAGGCGGGCATGCACTGCACGCGCGTGTTTTATTGTTGCTCCAAAGAGCCAAGCTGTGGAAGCACACCAGCCAGGGCTTCGCGGGAGTGCGGCAGGCACAAAGGGCAGGAGTCTTCGGCACATAGAAGCTTCATTTCCTCCACTTCGCTCGTCTGAAACACGGATCCGGGACATGTCGTGACCCACATGCCAGATACCTGCCCTCCACCCCTCTCAGATGCTCCAAGTGCAGCTGCGGCAGTCAGGGCGGCGGTTGGACCGCCACGAGGCTGCCAAGGGCAGGAGGGTGCAGCAAGCTGCAGCAGGGGAACCCGCGTCTGTGCGCGACTTAGCTGTTGTAATTTATACGTGTGTCTCATGTAGCGAGGTCTCCGAGGTTCAGAGCAGGGTATGCGCCTCCGCAAGGGAGATGCCCGCCGCCATGCTGGCGTGCCCTCGTGGTCCCTCCCCAAACAAGCTCATTTCGCTCATCCAGCGCTACCCGCTGTTGGTGATAATTGCACACATTCCATATTCGCCGCCCGACTTGACGCGCTCGCTACCTCCGCACAGTTGCTTTTTCGCAGCTTGTTTTGCCGTCTGTAGCGGCTCAGAAAGCTCTGAAGGCATCAGATTTCGTTGGGCAGTGTCCGGAAGCTAGCAGACGCCCACCGCTCGCAAGGATGAGCGGACCACAGGCAGGCCTGCGCAGGACGGAGGTAAGGGGGCTTGCAGTGCGTTGGGAGCATTAGAGTATCGTGAGGCAAACGGTGGGGCCTGCACAGCAAGACCAGGCCTGCCGCCGCCGTCGCCGCCGCCTGCCGCCGCCGCCGGCAAAAGCTAGGGCCTGTCTGATGGCTGCAGTGGTGTGGCAATAGCTGCGATGCTCGGGGACATCCACCCAACTCCCGTCCCCCGCCTGCCCCACAGGCCAAGGCCTTCTTCGCCAACGAGCGCACGTTCCTGCACTGGATGAACATGTCGATCACAACCGGCTCCATCTCGGCTGCGCTGCTGGGCGTGGCGGGGCACGCGCACCGCCACTGGGGCAGCGACTTCACTGTGCGCGCGGTGGGGGTGCGGGTGCTGGCACTCATGATGATGGCCATCTCCATCGGCATGGCCGTCTTTGCTGCCATCAACTTCAAGCGCCGCGGAGACATGCTTGTGTGAGTGTGGGGTGCAGGGGCAGGTGGTGTGTTGGTGGTGGTGGTGTGTGTGCATGTGTGGGCGGCTCCGAAAAGCGCCCAAAACGCCGTGCGCGTGTGCGTGTGCGTTTGTGTACTTAAACATAGCGGTGGCACCTGCGGTCGCCAAAGGCGGCTTGTTGGCGGGGTTGCAGTGCCTACTGGCAGCAGGGCGGAATGATGTGTTCATTGCCCTCCTCCTCATCCTCTCTGCCTGCTGCGCCCGCTGTGCCCGCCCTGCAGCCAGAAGCTGGACGGCCCCTATGACAACCGAGTGCTGCCGGTGGTCATCACCTGCGTCCTGATGACCTTCCTGACAGTCGTGTGGATAGGATCCATTGTCAGGTGAGGGGCAGGAGAGTGGAGGTCTAATGTGGGCAGTGCAGGCGCAGTCAGTTTGGGTTGGGTGCACAGCTGCTTGCGCGTTAACTTCCTTACTGTTGATCCAACAGGTCCGAATAGTCAGACGAGGGGCCAGGGTCGGGTGTGGGGAACTGCGAAGGCGCAGGCGTTGGAGGGACAATCAGGGGCGGGCACTGACTGTAAGATGCTGCGGCTGAGGGGGGCGCGCTGTGGCACCCAGGGGGAGTGTGCTGTTGAGCTCTTTTCTTGCATGGAGTGCTGTTTGCTGACCCTGCTCCCCCCACTGCCACCTGCTTGCAGCTACATGGAGGGAGGCAGCAAGTAAGGCGTCGAGCCTTGTCCTGCATCTTGCGCGCAGCCCGCGTGCATTGTTCCCCCGCTCGCACTGTTTCTCCTGCCTCGCCGCTTAGCTACCCTCTCCCTTGCTCCTTGCTGCCGCTTTCTTGTCTTCCTCGCCGCCCGCCCTCCCCGCCTAATCTGTAGCCTTTTGCCGCCTCCAGGCCTGCTACCCTCTTGACACACTTGCACTTTTGACACAAGAAGTGTACATCTTTAAACCATAACGAGACTTGTTTGTTTGTTGGACAAAGGAAGTAGGAAGCGAGAGGAATCTTGGGAGGCAGGGATGCTTGGAGCAAAGGAGGGGAGGTACGCAGCAAGGAAGGGGAACTGAAGGGCTGGCGATACAGCAGGCGGTGCAAGGAGGTGGGATGTTCATTCACGGCTTGAAGGGGCGAAGTCTCTTACAAAAATGGATACCAAAAGGATGGGAGAATGGAGGTACTATAAAGCAGAAGGGACTACTATCAATGCATTTTGGTTTTTTCTCTCACTTTGAATCGCGTACGGGACACACATTCACTCACAGCACTGTATTATTGGCAGTACCACGTGGCACACAAGAGGGCGGGGTGCCACCTGTCGGCGGCGCTCACCCACCCGATCAGCCGCCACCTCAGATGGACAGCTCTGCAGCGGCTGCCCGCTCCGCACGCTCGTGGCGTGTGGCCCAGCGCAGCGCCAGCTGGATGATTGCCCACCCCACCGCCAGGGTGGCGGAGCCGATGATGAACACCCAGCTGCGGGAAAAGAGCGGGGGCAGGGAACAAGGTAGCTTTTGTAAAAGGGCAGAAGGTGAGATGGCGCCAGACATCAGTCAGCAAGAGAGCAAGGCATGGGGTGCACGGCACCGCCAAGCCCCACATCCGTGCCGTCACTCAAACCCGCCCACGCTCTCACCGCATGCCCATGCTCTCGTACACGATGCCTCCCACCAGGCCAGAGATGCCAGGCCCCACACCTGCAGCACAGCGGGAGGAGTGGAGTCTGTTTAGGAGGGGGTGGCTGCAGCATGCACCACAGCATGCTCAGCCCACCCACTGCCCCCGCCTCCACATGAGCACCACCCAGCAGCTGCAGCATGCCCTGGGGGCAGCACTGGCCACCCACCGTAGTAGAGGGAGAAGAACATGCTCTGGACAGTGGCGCGCAGGTGTGGAGGCGCGATGGACTTGGCGTGCACGGTGCCCACACCATAGGCTGCGCCAGGGGCAAGGGAAAGAGGTGCAGGCAGGGAAGGCAGCGTGAAGCAGAGGAGGCGCACTAGGGCAAGGACGGCCCAGGGGGTCGGGTGCCTTCTGTGGTGCAATCGCACCAGGTCATGTGCATGCCCCGCTGGCCCCGCACCCACCCAGTACTCACACACGGCAAAGGTGAGGCCTTGCAGCAGCTCCACTGGCAGCACGCACCACACAGAGGGGAAGAGGGGCAGCAGCTGCAGCGGGTGGACAGGCAAGGGCCGGAGGTCGTGAGTAAGGGACAGGAGGTCGGCGCCACGGGTCATGAGCTGCAGCGACCAGTCAGATTCCACACCTTGTGACCATCCGCACGCTCGTGCTGGGCCAATGCCAGTGCACTCACCGTGTAGAGCGCCAGGCGCACCACCCATCCCCCCATTCCAATGTTGAATGCTACGTCATGGCCTGCAAGTGGCGGTGATACATTCAAGGAGGGACGTACGGATCAGCTTGCTGAGGGTGGCCCGTCAGTGCCGGGGCCCTACCACGGCAAACCGTGCTGGCAGCAACGTGTTACATCCCGTGCACCCACCACAGACAAGCAGCAACAACCCTCACCCAGCTTGGGCAGCCACCAGCCAGAGGAGGCAAACAGCGGGATCTCGCCGCACGTGCTGACGGTCAGGCTGAGGCCGATCAGGATGCCGGAAGCGCCGCTCTCCTTCAGGTAGAGGTTCTCGTACCCCAGCACTCCGTAGCTGCAGGGCAAACGGGCAGCGGGAACAGAGGTTTGGATGGGGGACACAGTAGGAGGGTGAGTTGGAGCAGACTGAACGGCCGTCTCTCCCTGCCAATCAACTCGCCGTGCTCAGCAGGCAGGCAGTTAGGCAAACGTCGGCGGGCGGGCAGCAAGCAGACAACCGGGCGGGCGGGCAGGCACATGCAATCTGGCAGGTCGGCAGAAAGGGCTGGCAGCTGCCTCACCCGATGCCCATGAGAAAGGTGGTGGCGAAGAAGGCAGCGTGGTGGGGGTTGGACAGCAGCTGCTTCACGCCGCCCCACACCGACAGGTTCGCCTTCCGCTTGGCGGTGGGGTCTGCGTCGGCACCAGCAGCAGCACCTGCTGCATCGCCGCCCCGGCTGCTTCCGCCGATGCTGATCTCCACGGCTGGCAGCCCAGCGCCC
Source organism: Micractinium sp. NFX-FRZ (assembly GCA_029339195.1). Classification (NCBI taxonomy): domain Eukaryota; kingdom Viridiplantae; phylum Chlorophyta; class Trebouxiophyceae; order Chlorellales; family Chlorellaceae; genus Micractinium; species Micractinium sp. NFX-FRZ. The sequence goes on from JAPTJF010000199.1 coordinate 67,446, forward strand.
TTCGCGCTGCACCCGGCATCGACTTCAAGCAGCAGCGGCTGCTTGGCGCACTCCCCAGCCGCCACACCCGCCGCCAGAGTTGCGGCAGGCAGCGGCGCTACGGCCGACAGCAGCGGCGACTTGGCCGTCTCTTGGCCGCCCGGCACTGGCAGCAGGAAGCGGCTGCTGGTGCGCCGGCGCAGCTGTCGGTCACTGGCGTCTGTGAGCTGGCGTGCGGTGCTGCTGAGGTCCAGGAAGTGGGGCGGGTGAACTGTGTGCACTTCGGGCAGGCCCAGCAGCCCAGCCTTCACAGCCTCCAGCCCTGGCTCAGCAGGCCCAGCAGCAGCAGGCGGAGGCGCAGGCGGAGAGTCCAGCTGGGGCGGCAGGACGCTGTCCTTGCGCGGCGTGAGGAAGGCGCCATCTGCAGAAGTGACGAAAAGGGGAAAGGAAACAAAAACAGCCGTGAGTCAGCATAACTCACTGTCTGGCTCAGGCATGTGCACGGGCAAGCACTGGGGCTGCCGGCACGCAGCCTCTCATCGCAAATCCGTCTCCCCATCAGGCGTGCCCCCTTTCTGCATTCCCTTAAGATCTCATTCAGCCCACACGCTCACCCGACACTGAACCCTCCAGCATGGACAGATCAAAGCCGTTGAGCGCCTGCGACATGTTGCTGACCTGCAGGCAGTGCATGCGAGTGACAGGGAAGCATGACGTAGAGAAGAGGAGAGGGCGGGTGTGGTGATTGCTGTCTAGCACATGATCCCATTATGCGGCGGTCGCAGCAGTGGCAGCTGACCTGGTGCTGCAGTGCCGACTGCTGCCGCTGGATGCCGGCCCCTGGGATGGCGCGCGGTGTACTGGCTGCCATCCGGGAGGCTACGTCGCTTTGCTGGCGGAAGAGCGCGGGTCGGGGCAGTCCCCTGGGCAGCTCCCCACGAGGGCTCAGCAGGCCGCTGCCGCCAACCATGCCACTCAGGCTGGAGTTGCTCTTCACGCTGAAGAAAGCGGTGGTGGCAGCGCTGGTGGTGCGAGCGAGCGCCGAGGTGCCCATTCCAGTGCTGGTGGTGCGAGTCAATACTGAGGGGAAGCCGCTTGAGCCGTAGCTATGGGGGGTGCCGCTCCAGCCCTGCCCAGGAATGCTGTGTGCAGGTGTGGCGCTCGGCGGCTGGCTGGGAGCAGGCGGCGCCCCCTGCTGGCAGGCAATGGGCGGCAGGCTGCTGCGCTGTGCCTCCAGCGGGCTGCCAACCGCTGCGATGCTCCAGCTGTCCTCATCCTGTCCTGGCGCTGCGGGTGCTGAGGGAGTGCCAGCGGCTGCTTCTCCTGCTGCTGCCCTGGCGGTAGAGGCTGCTTCCTCGTCTGCATCCTCATCAGCCGTGGTGAGCAGCGGCTTGAGACCAAAGCCAGGCGGCTGCGGAACAAGAGCATGGGAGGGCAACGCCAGTCAGGAGGGATCAATGCGTCAGCTGTGCCTTGCCTGTGCACTTCCGGTCATTCCGCAATGGACAGTTGTGAGCGCAAGCCTCCCACTGCAACCTGCCGGAGCCATCTTTGCAGGAACTTCCTGCACGGCGCCCGCGCCGCACAGGCGTCAACAGCACCCCCTTTCCCGCCCACTCACCTCTGCCAGAGCCAGCTTGGAGTTGAGGCGGTCAAGCAGCACGTCGCCACCTGCAGGCCCCTGCTTGGCCCCTGCTGCTGCCGGTGCTGCAAACAGCTCGATTGCCAGCTCAGCGGCGTGCCCGTTGTGCTGCCGGCTGTCCAGGTCACTAATGCCGCTGCTGCTGGCGCTGCCCCCAGGCAGCAGCAGGGCGGCACTGCTCCGGCTCAGGTGACCTGACTTCTTGCGGGCGGTGCTGCCCTGCTCCACCTCCTGCTGAGCGCTGGCGCCGCGCTTCTGGCCCAGCTCTGCGGGGAAGGGATCAGTGAGGGAATATGGGTGCTGCTTGATGGTTGAAATTTAGGGACTGTGCACTCCCGCAGCTCAATCAAAACACCTCCATTATGAGCGCGCTCGTTCCAACCCCGCCCCCTCGATTCACAGCACCACCAGCCAGAGGGGTTGCAAGCCCATCGCACCCGCCTCACCTTTGATGGGCAGCAGCAAAGTGGGCACCAGGGCAGCGGTAACGAGCCCAAAGTAGACTGCAATGGAGTGGGGCACGCCGTACTGCCCCACAATCCAGCCGCTCAGGGGCGCCAGCGCTGCAGGAAGGGGCAGGACTCGTGTGAGAGTGAGCAGGGGTGCATCACAGTGAAGCGCAAGGCACATGCAACTGGACAATGCAGGCACACCACTCAAGGCATGGACCCTGCGAGCCAGGCACTTGGCGGACCTGCCAGCCTGCCAGCAGGTGTCGACAGACGGCAGGCACCACAGGAGGGCCTCTTCCACCCCACTCCCCGGCCCCACGCAGCACCCATCAGTTCAGCACCCACCCGCTCACCTCCCCAGCCCAGCGAGGCCAGCACCCGCTTGCGCCCGTAGCCCGCCTCATCGGTGGAGGCGGCGATGGCGGCGTCGGTGATGATAGAGAAGGGAGACTGGCTGGCCTCGCTTGCCAGGATGAGCAGCAGGTGCGCCACAAAGCCGGTAAGAAGGGCCATGGAGGAGCGGGCTGCTAGGGTGATGATGTAGGTGACGATGGTGATGCGAAAGTGCCAGCACTTGGCGTCCGCCACGCCCACCAGCAGCTGGCCTGAAAAAGTGAGGAAGGGGGCATGAAGTGCGCGGCTAGGAGCGCTGCCTGCCGTGGCGGGCACACACCTTGCCGGTACTGCCTACTAGCCCACTTGCAGTGCAAGCACCCACCAGACCACCCAGCTACCCACCAGCAGGCTCAACGGCCCTTAGTAATAACCCCACTATTGCGGGCAGCACCCAAGTGCCTCCCCCAACTGGCCAGCACCCACTCGCCGCTGATAGAACAAATAAAGGGCCGGACGCACGACAGCACTCCGATCTGTGAGCCCGTCAGCCCGTTGGCGCGCCAGAGGATGGCAAGGTAAGGCAGTATGAAGACAATAGAGGCATTATCTGCACGTGCACGACAGCAGGGGCGGCAATTTGAGGGCGGCCGCGTGGGGCGGGGCGGAGCGGCAGTAACAGCCAGCGACAGGCGGCGGCGCCTGCCCCCGCCGACACTTTCCCCAACTATTTCCCGACGCCGGGTCCTCTCACATAGGAAGAAGTAGAGCTCCGGCGAGAAGCGACGAGTCCACTGACGAACATCGCGCGCGGCCATCCCGGCCGGTGCGTCCCCAGTGTGTGAGTGTCGGAAGTGAGCGCAGCAGGCCGGCGGGTATTCGCTAGATGAATCAGAGGGCGACAGGCCGGCACAGGAGTGCCCGGCGCACTGCCTCACTCGCGACAAGTGGAGCCTGAGCGCCTGAAAGTGAAGCTCACAACATCGGAGGATCACTGACAGGCGGTATGGCGCAGCGCTTCATTTGTTGGGATGTGACACTCACAGACGGCGACGGGGCACGCTGCGCACGGCGCGCAACGGCGGGAGCCACCGCGGGCACCCTTGCGACGCCCATTGGTGCCTGCATGTCCCCTGCATCTTGCTTCTACTTGCTCCCACTGATGCAAAATCTGCACAAGCAGCTTCGAGATTCTGGAAGTCAAGCACTGCTCAATAGCACAGCAGCGCACCTGTTTGCTGGGTGCAGTGCTGCTGACCGGGGCACGACTGGAGCTCGGGTGGCGGGATTGCAGCGCAACCAGCGAGGAAGGGTAGCAGAGTCAGGGATGGGTGAGGGTGGCCCAACACTTGAGCGATGCGCGCAACCCCACGCTTTGTTTGCCAGCACCACCCCACCCAAGTCGTGCCTGTAAGACGGCCTGCTTTCGTTGCCACCTCGCATCCACACATTTTGTCAACATTAGCTAAACGTGCAATCTCAACATATGTGAGAGGGTTGACAGAGGTTTGACACTGGCAGGCAAGGAGATGCAAGCAGCAGGCACAGTGTAGCAAGGGAATGCAATGCGGAACTGGCGATAACTACAGCCGTGCTGGAGGTCGGGTGCTTGACGTAAGGAGAAGGGTAAGCACATCCAATGATGAATAATGCCTTGTGATTCATTAAAAGAAGAGATACTGACTTACTGCCACTATTCTAGCAGCCAAAAAAGATCACAGTAAGCTCACGTGGGTGCGAAAGCAGGCGAGTGCCCGGTGTAGCGGCACCCGCCCGCCCACCCGCCGCTGTGCACGGCCAGCTGCCGCCGCCGCCGCCGCTTCAGATGGCCAGCTCTGCAGCGGCTGCCCGCGCTGCGCGCTCGTGGCGTGTGGCCCAGCGCAGCGCCAGCTGGATGATCGCCCACCCCACCGCCAGGGTGGCGGAGCCGATGATGAACACCCAGCTGCGGGAGGACAGCGGGGGAGCATGGAGGGAGAGGAGTAGCGTGAGTTGAGGAGGGGACAACCAGGGTGGCAGTCCGGAGAATGGACACCTACCTGTGAGGGGCGGTGGGGGAAGCGGGTGGTAGGAGGAAGGTGAGTGGATTTGGGCGCGAGGAATGGGCGCGACAGGGTGGTGTGCAGGCAAGGACCCAGATGTGCCATCCGCGCCGGCCTCCGCTCCCTCGCCTACCCACCCTCGGCCTGCCTGCCTGTAACCACATGCTGGGCACCCGCTTGCGCTGCCCGTCCGTCTCCTAAATCCACTGACCCCGGTCACGCTCCCAGCCACACACTCACCGCATGCCCATGCTCTGGTAGATGTACCCTCCCGCCAGGCCAGAGATGCCAGGCCCCACTCCTGCAGCAATAACCATACGATGGGGAGGCCGGTTGCAACCAGCCGGTGTGGGGAGGGAACCGGCGGCAGCATGCACCACAGTATGCGCAGCCCACCCGCTGGCCGCACCGTGCGGCCGGCGCCCCACCCAGCTGCTGCCGCCTGCCCTGCAAGCAGCAATGAGCACCCACCGTAGTAGAGGCAGAAGAACATGCTTTGTACGGTGGAGCGCAGGTGCACGGGGGCGATGGACTTGGCGTGCACCGTGCCCACGCCGTAGGCTGCGCGGCAGCGGGGGGCGGGCAGCGGGATTGAGTGAGCGTAAGTGCGGGAGGCAGGAAGCACAACGCTGAGCGGTCAGCACATTGGGAGTAGGCAGTAGACAATAGCAGGAACTCAGAGGCGCCCGGGGCTGTGCTGCACCCGAACTGGCACCAAACAGAGCTACGCTCATTTCCACCCGGCAGACCCACCGAACCCAGCCAGCCTTCACTCACCCACAGCAAAGGTGAGGCCCTGCAGCAGCTCCACAGGCAGCACGCACCACACGGAGGGGAACAGGGGCAGCAGCTGCAGGACAGGCAGGGGCGGGAAGCGGTGTAGGGCAAGTCAGGGGGGGAGGGAGCCGGGTTGGGCAGGCTGGGTTGAGCCGCCACAGAGCGGCAGCTCTCTGCACCAGGGTTTGACAGGGGTTTCAGGGCCCAGCCCACTTGCCGTGTAGATCGCCAGGCGAAGCACAAAGCCCGCCATGCCGATGTTGAATGCAAGTTCGTGACCTGCAGCGGTGTGTAAGTTGCAGGGCAGGCGGCAGTGCAAGGGGGGTATGCTCAAATCGGGTGCAGGATAGCGGATGGGGTACACCAGCATTGCAGGAAGCGGGGTCTGCGGTTCACCATGCAAGCATACAAGGCTCCCAAACCTCCCTGAGACAATAGCACCTTGCCTCACCCAGCCTGGGCAGCCACCAGCCGGAGGTGGCAAACAGGGGAATCTCGCCACACGTGCTGACTGTGAGGCTGATGCCGATGAGCAGCCCAGGGGCGCCGCTCTCCTTGCTGGCAGGGAGGGGGTGGGCGGGGGGCGAGGGGAGATGAGCGGGCACGGGGATGGGGTAGGACCAAGACATGGCAGGCATGGGTGCATGGCACTGTCGGTGACGGGCTAGGGCTTCCAATGTGATTGGCAGGGTGAGACACCTGCTCGCGGGCCACGGATCCCCAGCCGTGCCTGGCACAGTCGTGCATCCCCATGCCACCCTTTGCACTGCACCCACCCGCCCTCCCACCAACTCACAGGTAGAGGTTGAAATACCCCAGCACACCAAAGCTGCAAAGGCAAGGGTGTCGGGGTCGGGAAGGAAGGCGCGTGAGCACAGCAGGGGCAGCAGGAGGGTGGGTGCAGCATGTTGTGGGGGCAGAGAAGGCATGCGCATCAATGCCGCCCTCCAGCCCTCAATCCTTGCAGACTGTCTCCATACTCGGCAGACCGGCAGACAGGCAGGCGGCAAGCAGGCAGGCAGGATCGGCAAGGGGAAGCAGGCAGCTTCATTGCCCGCTGCCTCACCCGATGCCCATGAGGAAGGTGGTGGCGAAGAAGGCGGCGTGGTGCGGGTTGGACAGCAGCTGCTTCACGCCGCCCCACACCGACATGTCCGCTTTCTGCTTGGCAGTGGGGTCTGCCTCGCCAGCTGCTGCTGCTGCCGAGTCGCCGCCGATGCTGAGCATCACAGCTGGGAGCGCATCCTCCCTGGACTCTGATAGCAGCGGCTGCTTGGCTTCCTCCCCAGGCGCCGTGCCCGCCGCACTCGTCGCAGTGAACGGCAGCGCCCTGGCAGCCAGCAGCGGCGATTTGGCGGTGGTGCGGTGACGCAGGTGGCGCTCACTGGCGTCCGTCGGCGGCGAGGGGAAGCCCGGCTGGGGAGACATGTTGGCGCGCGGGGTGAGGAAGCTGCCGTCTGCGGCAGATCAGGGGACAGATCAGGGGGAGGGGCAGATCAGGGGACAGATCAGGGGAAGGGGAGGGAGGCAGAGCAACGCCAAAGGTCGGCGTCGGCTCACGGCGCCCTGGGCAGGCGCACACGCAAGACTTAGTACCCTGCTTGTTCCGCGAGCCCCTGCACAGGCCACTCACGGTCCACCCCTGCCACATCCTGTCCCAGCCGGTGTGATCCCTTGCTGCCTGGCTGCTCACCTGAGCCTGGGCTGCCTAGGAGGGACAGGTCGAAGCCGTTGAGCGCCTGAGACATGTTGCTGACCTGCAGGCGTCGGGGGTGCACAGCAGAGGAAGGTGCCATGGGCAGAAGGGGGAAGACCAGGTATCTTTTTGCGTGCATGCATGAATCTGAGCTGCATCACCCAGCACCCAGCACAAGAAGGAGAGGGAAGCAGGAGGGAGAAGAAGGAGGGAGGCGTGCCTGGTGCTGCAGCCCCGAAGGCTGCCGCTGCAGCCGTGCCCCGCTCCCTGCGTCCGCTGCCGCCCCTGGCACAGTGCGCGGCGTGGTCGGAACAGGGCTGGCTGTCGCCCGTGAGGCGGCGTCGCTTTGCTTGCGGAGCAGGGTGGGGCGGGGCAGCACCCTGGGCAGCTCCCCACGAGGGCTCAGCAGGTCGCTGCCGCTGCTGCCCATGCCACCGGCGCCGCCCATGCTGCTTGCGCTGTAGCCGCTCCTGATACTAAAGTAAGCGGTGGTGGCAGCGCTGGTGGTGCGAGCCAGCGGGTGGTGGGCGGCGCCAGCACTGGTGGTGCGGGCTAGCACTGCAGTGCCACTGCTGGCACCGTGGCTCAGCGGGGTGCCACCAAAGCCTTGACTAGCACTCGAGTATGCAGGCGTGGCGCTCAGCGGGTGCCGGGCTACAGGCGACGTGCCGAGGGTTAGGAGCCCGGGCGGGCAGGCACTGGGCGGCAGGCTGCTGCGCTGCGCGGCCAGCGGGCTGCCCACGGCAGCGATGCTCCAGCTGTCGTCCTCCTGCCCTGGCGCTGAGGGTGCTGAGGGAGTGCCAGCGGCTTCCGCATCTGCCGCTGCCCTGGCAGTGGCGGCTGCCAGCCCTTCTGCCTCCTCATCAGTGGTGATCAGCAGCGGCTTGAGAGCAACGCCAGGCGCCTGTCGGAGGAGGGTCAGGACAGGGCAGGGTGAGCGGAGGAGCGCGGGGTGTAAGCAACGCCTGCCAGCTGCGCCTGCTCGCACACTACATACTATAGTTAATCGCTCCGTAACATCCAGGCCTTGCACACCGCAGCAACAGCACTCCCACACCCGCCCACCCACCTCTACCTGAGCCAGCTTGCAGTCGAGGCGGTCAAGCAGCGCATCCTCTTTGCCGCCAGCTCCTGCTGTCTTTGGGACCGAGAACAGCTCGATTGCCAGCTCAGCAGCGCTCCCCTTGTGCTGCCGGCTGTCCAGGTCACTAATTCTACTGCTGCTGGGGGCGTCACCAGGCAGCAGCAGGGCGGCGCTGCCCCGGATCAGGTGACCTGACTTCTTACGGGCAGCGCTGCCCTGCTCCACCTCCTGCTGAGCGCTGGCGCCGCGCTTCTGGCCCAGCTCTGCGGGGAAGGGAAGGCAGCAGCACAGGGCAGATGGGTAGCTGAATATGCATGCAGACAAGGATCAGCCTGCAAGCAAACCCTGGGGTCCAGCGCCGCCGGTCAGGTTGCATGCCTCCAGCACACAGATGCCCCAGCTGAGCGCCCACCCTGCTGCAGGCCAGGGGCACCGAGCCTGTGCAAAGCACTGCCCAGCGCATGCGCAGCTGCATGGAAGCCTGCTGGCCCGGCCCGGCCCTACCTTTGAGGGGCAGCAGCATGAGAGGCACCACAGCTGCGGTGACCAGCCCAAAATAGATGGCAAGGGAGTGGGGCACGCCGTAGCGCCCCACAATCCAGCCGCTCAGCGGCGCCATGGCTGCAGCAGACGGCAGGCCGGGGAGGGGGCGTCGGGAATGGGCAGCCAAGACGGGGCCAGCAGGGTGCTACAAGAGCCAGAGAGCAAAGCGTCTGCCTTTGGTTCTTCCCGGGCCAGCAGCTTCCAAGACAGGCAGGCAGGCAGGCAGGCAGGCAGGCAGGAACGCACCTCTGCGCCACCCCCACCCCATCCAGCACCCAGGTAGCCCTCGTGCACCACCCATGCCCGCTCACCTCCCCAGCCCACCGAGGCCAGCACCCTCGTGCGCCCGTAGCCCGCCTCATCGGTGGCGGCGGCGATGGCGGCGTCGGTGATGATCATGAAAGGTGAATAGCTGGCCTCGCTTGCCAGGACAAGCAGCAGGTGCGCCACAAAGCTGGTAAGCAGGGCCATGGAGGAGCGGGCTGCCAGGGAGACGATGTAGGCAGCGACGGTTACGCTGAAGTGCCAGCGGCGGGAGTCCGCCACGCCCACCAGCAGCTGGCCTGGCAGCGGGGCAGTGGGGCACGAGGTGAGCGTCTGGCAGAGCTGCCTGGCGTGGTGGGCACACTTCCTTCCCAGTACTGCCTTCCAGCCTGCTTGCCGTGCAAGCACGCACAAGACCCACCACCGGCAGGCTCAGCAGCCCTTGTTCATAACCCCACTATTGCGGCCAGCACCCAAGAGCCTCCCCCGACCGGCCGGCACCCACCCACCGCTGAGGGAACAAATCCAGGGGCGAACGCAGGACAGCACCCCGATCTGCGAGCCTGTCAGCCCGCTGTCGTGCCACAGAATAGCCAACCAAGGCAAAGCGAACACAAGGCCGGCATGATCTGCAAGGGGCAGCGGGTGGGCAGCGGCTGCGGTGGGCGGCGGGCACGCCAATGGTGGGCGGCGGGTGCAGTGGAGCAGTAGCACGGCAGCCATCGCGGTGTGATCAAGCCCCGACTTCCCCAAACCCACGTACATAAGAAATAGTATATGTCCGCGGCGTAGCGCCGAGCCCATTGAAGAACAGCACGAGGCATCTTGGCAGTGCCGGTCCCCCTGGAGGCTGGGGTGACAAGCGATGTGACCGGCAGGTATGCGACGAGCTCGGAGAGGGCTAGGGCTGTGCGGGCCGCTCAAGAATGCCAATGCGCCAGGCTGGGCTCGCTCACTGCTGGGGGCCTGGGAGCAGGCTCACAACTTTCGGACGAGCACAGCAACTCAGGCGAAGAGGGAAGCGCACAGGCGGCATCTAGTGCGAGGAACTTCCACCTGTGGTGACCAGGAACGGCGCGCAAAGGCGGGAGCGGGGTGGGCACCTTGCGTCGCCCCTGTGATCATGTGATTACGCATCTCTGCACCAGGGCAGCAGAGCCCCCTGCTTCTTCTTCCCCTTCCAATCCCCTGCCAATCAACCAGTTACATGCCATGTCATGGTTTTGCTTCAGCCACACCAATGCTGAATAGCATCAAGCGCTCAGTGCGCAAACAGGCCCTGTATGACGGGCGTCTGCTGCTTGGCGGCACCCCGCACGCGCTGCAGCAGCTCCGCCACCTGCTGCTTCTCCGCCGCCAGCCCCGGCTGGCCTGCCAGCTCAGCCACTAGCTCTTCCAGCAGGGCCTGCGGGAAGCAGACCTGCGAAGTGCGTGCCATGCCCACGCTGGGCACGCTGAGCAGCGCCGCTTGCAGGTGCTGCGCTGCCAGGGTGGCGGCGTCCGCCAGCCGCCCGTGCCGCATGAGGGCGCGCAGCGCGCCCGCCAGGTCAGCGCTGCCGGGGGTGGCGCTGGGGGCAGTGCCGCTGGTGGGCGGCGCGGGCTGCGGCAGCGGCGGAGCAGTGGGGTGGGCCGGGGGAGTGGGCGGGAGACGCAGGAGGGGAGGGTTGAGGAATCACGAGTCCAAGCTGAAGCACGCAAGTTGCAGGCAGCGGCCACTAAAATCAAAGCACACCACCCAAGTGCTGTCCTGTAGTGACTCCCGCAATGCGGCCTCACAGCAGGTGCCCGCCTGGCTTGCCGCTGCCTGCCTGCACAGTCCCCCAACCCAGAGCACAACACCGCACCAGCCAGGCCCCCTGGCCCTGCCTCATCTCCCCCACCCCGTTCACCCGCAGTGCCGCCATCAGCCAGGGGGGCAGCATGAAGGCGGGCTGTGTGCGCAGGATGGACTCCAGGATGACGAGGCGCAGGCGGAAGCGGTGCGCGCCGCCCTCGTGCCTGCCGTGGGGGCCGGAGAGCGGTGGGACGCAGAGAGGACAGTTACGAGGGGGGATAGGTGGGCGAGGCTGCCGTTGAGGCGGCGGCAGACGGGTGGCCAGTAAGCAAGTGTACACCAGCTGTCCTCGCGGCAAGGTCGCCACACAGTTGATCAAGCTGCAGCTGCAGGAAGCCTCAGTGTCCCACGGCCAGCATGCGCACCTCGCTAGCCAACTCTTCAGGCGGCGCCAGTCTGCCACCGCGGACCCCTCGGGCCCAGCTGTTGCAGCCGAGAAGAAGTGGTCTGCTGCTGTGCCTGCTGCGCCTGCCGAGCCACCCTCCTCGGTGTCCATCTCCTCATCGCCGCCAGCGCGCGCCAGCATGGCACCAGCTGAGCTGGCACCCATGCCGGCTCCTGCCGCCCGGCTGCCAGCTGGCGCCGCCATCTGCTGCTTCACACAGGCCTCTGCCAGCGAGGCAAATGCCCGCTCCAGCGCCCGTGACAGCTGTGTGCCAACAAAGGCGGCCTCCGCAAGCTGCAGCGCATCATCGTGCAGGGCTGCAGAGGGGGGTTGCGGGAGAGGAGGTGCGTGGGTAAGTCTGCGGTGCGAGCACTCCTGCATACCTTGTCCCCATCCAGGATAGCTCCTGGGGTGGGCACGAAGGAAGCATTATTTGGTTCAGCGGGAGGACCCCTGGGGTGGGCAGGAGGTCCTGCTTGATCAAGCCCGTCATCAAAACTGACAGGCAGCCACCCACCCCAGCACTCACCCAGACGCAGCAGCTGGGCACAACCGTCTTCGGCACTGCCTCCCACCCTCTTATACAGTCTACCACACCCGCTGCCTGATCAAGCTATCAAACCTGGCAGACCAGCCACGCATGCCTAACACTCACCCAGGGCCAGCAATTGGGCAAACACGTCCTCCGCATCACCTCCCCGCAGCTCCCCGCCGCCGCCCGTGAGCATGGCGTGCCCCTGCTCGCCGCCCGGCATGGCTGCCGCCAGAGCCGCGTGCCCCCGCACAATCGCATACTCCCGCTGCAGGGCCGCCAGGGTCAGCACTGGAGGCTCCTCCAGCCCGTCTCCGCCGCCTGCTGCAGCGCCGGCGCCGTCCTCCGGGGGTGCCGGGTCCTCCACCCACGCGTGCTGCCGCTCCACGAGGCTACACACACACACACACACACATGGGAGGGGAGGAGAGGGGAAGCAGGGAGGTGAGGGAGGCAAGGAGGAGGAGGGGGGTTGGGGGGTGGGGTTTGACACTGGACAGCCTAACAGCTCGCCGGCGCAGCCTTTGGGCAGCTCGGAATTGCACTTGGAATTGCACTTGGAATTGCACTTGGAATTGCACTTGGAATTGCACTCGAAATTGCACAGTGCCCCAGCCTCTCCACTACCTGTGCCTGCTGCCGCCCTGACATGCACCCCCCACACCTGAGGCAGCTGACAGCGGTGGCCAGTGCCCGCTCAGCTTCCGCCAGCTGGGGCGGCTCGTCGGGGCACTCTGCCACCAGGCGGCGAGCGTACGCCAGCATGGCGGCGGCAGCTGCCTGGTAGTTGCTGCGGCAGATGTGGAAGTCGGCCAGGACCTGCACAGAAGAAGGGGAGGGGTGCGTGACAAGGGTGACGGCGGCACATGTGTGTGGGGAGCAGCTGGGGAGCAAGGGGGCGGCAGAGGGCGGGTGGGGTGCGGACCACGTTGCGGCACCCTCCACCCCTACCGCACTCGGCCCCGGCACCCCCGCCTTGCCTTGTAGGGCTGCGGCGCCGCTCTCAGGTCCAGCTGTGCGGCCCGGCGCTCCAGTGTGGCCACCACCTCTTCCAACAGAGGCACCCACGTCTGACGGCCGCCCCGCACCAGCTGCAGCACCAGAGCAGGCGTGCGGACAGGGCGACAGGAGGAGGTGAGAGGTACAGGATGTTGGTACACGGGCAGCGGTGTGCAGAGGTGATCAAAAAGCTGCAAAACTCACGGCGTGTTTCCAACATGCGTGGCGCGCCCTTGCAGCTCCGCATCCGCACCAACCATCTACCGGCACGCCATCGTGGCCAATAGCTCTGCTTGACCCACAATAAGATTCTGAGCCAAGGGCCGGCGGCAAAGGAGCTCCTCTCCCCTACTACCGCCACCCCCCGCCCCCAGCAGCAGCAACAATACACCCCGCCAGCAGCAGCAGCCATCCATCTACCCACCAGCAGATTCTGGGCAAAGGGCAGGCGGCAGAGCAGCTCCACGCCACGCGGCGCGGCGCACAGCCCCGCCACCAGCCGGTGCAGGCAGTCAAGCTGAACCTCCGCCACCTCGCACGACAGCAGCGCCACATAGGCCTCCTGCGGGCATGAAGGGGCATCACGAAAGAAAGAAAGGTACAGTTTCAGTCAAGGGGTTCGCTCAGCTGTGCCTCCGCCACCTTGCACGGCAGCAACGCCACATAGGCCTCCTGCGGGCATCAAGAAATAATGAATGAGAGGCAGGGTCGCTTCCATTTCACTTAAAGGGCCCCTCAGCTGCACGTCTGCCAGCTCACAGGTACATAACGTACATGAGGCGATGCCCCACAGTGCTTGCTGTCCCAGGCGTTTTGCGGCCGCCAGCTAGGGGGCATGCACTCCCCAAGACTTGCCCTGTCTCCGCTCGCCGATGAGCCGCCATGCTGTTTCTTGATGCGTGCACCCACACATGAGCCAGCCGGGCAGGCAGGCGGGCACCCAGGCACTGCCAACCCCACCTCGTATCGCCCCCCCTCCATCATGCAGGCAAAAACGTTGGACCACAGCCGCCCCTGCGCCTGAGCGCGCACCGCCAGCTGGTCGCTGTGCGGCATGGCGGATGCCACCTGGCAGGGGGGCGGGAGGAAGCGCAGCATGACGGCATGATGTGAGCCAAGGAACACGAGGGGAGGTGAGGGTGCTCTCAGGAGCAGGGAGGAGGCGCCACGCACGCCACAGCCCCCACTCCCGCTAGCCTAGCATGCCCGTATCCCAACACGGCTGAGAGGGAGTGCGCTTCGGCGAGCGAGAGGGAGTGCACCACACCACTGCCGCACCTGGCGTGCGGCGGCGAGCGCGCAGCGTGCGGCGGCGCTGTACCGCCCCATGCGCTCGTACATCGTGGCCAGCGCCTCATAGTACTGCAGCTCAGCGGCCTGCACACATCAGGATGATGATAAGTAGACATGTCAGGAAACGAGCCTGCCGCCCTTCTGCCGGCGCCTCGGTTGCCTGGCCCATGCCAGCTGGCGGCGCTGTGCAGCAGAGCGGCACAACAGCTGCACCCAACGCTCTAACACCCACCTTGCAGCCCCTCTCCCAGTGCCTCGTGCGCCTAAGAGGTCTGCCAGCATCCGCCTCACCACACAACACCCTTCCAGCCCATGCACCCCACCCCACCCTCCAACTCGTCCCACACATCCCACCCATGCCCAGCAGCACACCCTGCAACCACTGCTCCCACCCACCTGCAGCCCCTCCGCCAGCGGCTCCGTTGCCTGCGACATGTCAGAAAGCATCTGCCTCACGCAGCGCCCCACCGCCTCCGCCTGTCCCGCCGCCGCGCCCGCTGTGCCCGCCGCGCCCGCGTTGCCAAACACGGCCGCCACACGGAAGAAGAGGGCGCAGCTTTCCTCCTCAAGCAGGCGCTGCTCCTCCTGGGCCGTGGCAAGCCCAATCTGGCGTGCCTTGCTGCAGGCCTGCAGAACAGGGAAACCGAAGAGGGGCCAGGGGGTGTTGGTGATGTTGGTGTGCGTGCGACAGAAGAGTGGTTTGGTTCTCTGAACATGTGGCCAGCCCAAAACGGGTGGGGATTGTTGCAGGCCTGCAGCAGCGGCGAGCATGCAGCGGCAGCAGCAGTGCGGGGGGGCTTGGGAGCGGGGCATGCTTGTGCACATGGGGCTGTGGTCTATCAGATCAGCACCAGTGCTGCTGTTGTCACAGCACCCAGCTGCCATCAGCGGCACCCTCACTCCAGACACAACCCCACTCCCTGCCTAAACCCAACACACCCGGAAGAAGAGGAGGCACATGTCTTGGTTCCCCTCGGGCAGCAGGCGCTGCAGCGCCGCCAGCTGGGCGGTGTGCCGCCCCTGAAAGAGCGCTGCACACAGGGCGACTGCCTGTTCGACCGGCGCCTGGGGCGGGCGCTGCTCTGCTGGGTGTATGCGCCGCGTGGCGGCGTCGTGCAGCGGGGAGGGCAGCAGGCACAGGGTGTGCTGGGAGAAGAGCAGGCACACGCGCTGCAGGTCGGGCAGGTCACGCACCACTGCGGGGAGGGGGAGGGAGGTGTGTGTGTGTGTGTGTGTAAGAGGGGGGGAAGAGGTCAGAAAGACGGGAGAGGGTGGTGGGATTGGATGAAAGGATGAGCGAGGCTGTAAGGAGGGAGAATGCGGGAGGTGCAGCAGGTGAGGCAGCGTGGGAAGCAGGGAGGATGGGATTTGCGGCGACTTTCACACAACCTGGCCCGTGCAGACCACCCCCCATCCGCAGCCCTCAAGCCAGCCTACGGCCCGATAGGGTTTCGGGTAGGTAGGCTTTAGGCTTTAGGGTTTAGGGTTCCTCACCGTGTACATGCTTGGAGGCAGAGGCTGCTGCCAGCAGCAGGCCGCTCACGTAGGTGTCTTGCGCCTGGGAGAGGCGGGCACGCTTGGCGGCTGCGGGGCCTTGGGGGCACAGGGCGCCAGGGGGGGAACCGGAGAACGGCGTCGGTTGGGATGCAGCGCAGCAAGCTGGGCAGCAAAAGAGGGTCGGTTGACCTTGACAGCACTTGCTGGCAATTTAGCACCGACTGCTGCACTCCCCCAGACAAGTGCAACCCAACGACAGGGGGTTGGGGAAGCCGGCAGGCAATGCAGCCCAGAGCACCAATCAGCCGCATTCTCACAGGTCAGGCTGGCCTTCCTCCCTCCTCTGTTGGAATTGGAAGGCCCTCCCGCTCGCCAGCCCTGCCCTGCTCTGCCCACCCACCCCTCTCACCAATGCGCCCTGCCCTGCCCTGCCGTGCTCAACCCTGCACGCACCACCCACCTGCCGAGGGCCCGTCTCCAATGCGCAGCGACAGCACAAGTTGGGAGGGGTCCAGTGCCGCCTCCCCGCCTGCCCCCTCGGCGGCGCCCTCAGGAACGGGAGTGACCGCCGCCCAATATGCAGTGGCCGCCGCGTGCAGCAGCTCGAGCACGCGTGGCAGCAGCACGCTTTCCAGCTGCTGGGCATCTTCAGCAGAGAGAGACCAGTTGGCCAGGGTGTGGCACGACAGGACGTACTGCAGCAGCAGAGCCAGCTGCAGCAGCACCTGCAGCTGCGACCAGGCGACCTGCGGGGCAGCAGGGGGCGGGGAGGGAGGCATGGACAGGGGCGGGCGTGAGGGCCTGGTGAGGCTGCGGCAGGGGCAGCTGCCGGCGTGCGCAGTGAGTGGTGCGTGGCGCGGCCGGCTTGTGGCCCGAACCAAGCCCGCACACGCAGGCAAGAAAGGGTGAAAGGGTGTGCGTGACCCTCATGCACAGCAGCAGAGCAGGCATCGGATGCCTGGACTCTGCCTCAGTCATGCACAGCAGCCGGGCAGGCACACGTTGGCAACCAGCAGCATGAGAGTAGTGTGCACGATCACGCATGCCATGTCACACACCGCCCAGATGAGGCAGGGGACGCACCTGTGGCAGCGTGGCGAGCACGGCAGTGCGGATGGGCTTGGTCAGGGCGGACAGCGGCGACCGGATGCGGCTGGCATCCACAAAATCCGTCCCCAGAACCTTGATGGCAGCTGCGACCGCAGTGGCAAAACTGCCGCTGTTGAACAGCCGTGCCAGCTGCAGAGGCAGCTTGCGGCAGGTGGCACGCCACTGTGCGTGCGCACCGGCCGAGGAGCCGGCGCCGCCGCCGCCTCCGCCCATGCCGGCTGCGCCAGGGAAGCCGAGCCGGCTGGCGCCGCTGGTGCCGGCTGCTGCCGGGGGCGGCGCCGTGGCTCCCCCTGCCAGGCTGCGCACGAGGGCGGGGAGGAGTGTGGCCGACAGGTCGCGCCCCTCTCGCAGGCAGGCCCACACCAGCCTGCAGGCAGGCAGGCAGGCAGGCAGGCAGGCAGTGAGGCTGATAGCAGTTGGGCAGGGGGGCAGGTGGCAGGTGGGCAGGGCCGGCCAGGCTAGTAACAAGGTGGGGAGGGAGCTGCTGTGGGCTTCTGCCAGATCTCGGGCTCTCCCCCCCGCGACAGGGCAAAGTGTGCAAGCCGTGCACGCCCCCACGCGCGCAGCAGACTGTCTGCCACAACCACACTCCCCGTCTCTAAATGGTGCCCTCCTGGCCATCCTTGCAAGCCAATTGGCCAGCTGGCCGCCGGCCGCTGCCCAAAAGCACCGCCTCAGCCGCCCGCAAGCACCAACCCTCATCACCCCCTCTCACCAACCAGCCCGTCGCACTCCCTCCTCTCCCACCCTAAACAGCACCCCGGGCAGCACACAGCCGGAAGGGTAACCCACCTGGCTATCTGGCCACCGCCTGCCGCATGAAACACCACCTCGGCAGCCTCCAGCATCATCCCCGCCTGCTGCGCCTCGTCAGCGTCCGCCTGCTGCCACTCGCTGGGCATGGCGTCACGCAGCGCCAGCTCGGGGGCGGCTGCCGGGCGCAGGGCTGTGACCAGCCCGCCACGGCGTGCCAGCATCAGCAGGGAAGTGGAGTCCCCCTGAGGCGGCAGCTGCAGCAGCGCCAGAGGCAGGTGGGCCTCTTGCCAGGCTGCGGCGTAAGCTGACAGCAGGGCCGTCCACTTTGCCAGGACCGCTGCTGCCGGGCTGGCTGCGGCGGCGCCGCCAGTCGCCGCGGCCGCCGGTGTGGCGGCAACCCAGCGGGGCAGCTGCTGCTTGAGTTCCGCCAGGTCAGCACCCTGTACCGCCTCGCGCGGTACGCCGCTGCCCAAGGCAGCCAACGCTGCGGCCAGCGCCGGGCGTGAGAGCCGCCCGGGCGCCACGACTGCGTCGGCGAATGCAGCACCCAGGGCTGCGGGGGTCAGCGCAGCTTCCCCTCCCGCCAGCTGGCTCTCCACTGCACGCCACACCTCCTGCTCCACTGCCAAAGCGCTGCCGCCCGTGTGGCAACGCTCCAGAAGCTGCCCCTCCAAAAGCTGCACCTCGGCTGCAGGCGGGCGGGGTAAGGCGCGGGGGCGGGGGCGTGCGGGGCAGGGCAGTTCAGAGCAGAGCACATAGGCCTAAGGAAGCGCCCACTCCTGGCGGGGACGGAAAGCGCAGACCCGCCCCACCTCACGCGTCCCCAGCGCTTCAAGCACGTTTGAGCACAAGGAGGCCTGTTGGCGCAGCCACGGCAATGTGCTTTATTACCGCGCATCCCTCGCCAAGCTTGCCGCCAACTGGCGCCGCCCCCAGTGCACTCCGCCACCGTTCTTCCCCCCCTGGGGCCCTGCTGCTGCCCACCTGGCTGCACGGGGCCGTCTGCAAAGGACACCGGCACGCAGTGCACGTGGCGCGCCCCCTGGGCGTCGTCGTACAGCAGCCAGGCCCCGATGGTGTGGAGGGCCACATTCTCGAGCGCCAAATCCAGCAGGCGGTGCACAATGCCCTGCATGCGCGGGCCCAGCTCGATCAGGACCTGCAGGCAAGCGGGAAGATGAAAGGTTGAGACAGTTGAAGCAGCTTTTTAAATAGAAGCAACTGTCTTTAATATCGCAGGTGTACCAAGGGGCCTGCAGGCAAACGGAGAGGGGAGAGGTTGGCAGGTGGCGGTGGGTGATCGGGTGGGCAGGCAGGTGTGCGGGCGGGCAGGCTGGCGGAGAGCAGAGGAGCGTTGGATCAAGTGGGCTGCCCCCTGCCCCTTTGCCTCTTTGTGGGCCCACCTTGTAGGTCCCCTCCCCTCGGTGCTCCAAAAGTATTTCGTAAGACACCAGCATGCCCGGCTTGCCCGCTGCCGCCGCTGCCGGCCCCTCTGCCGCGCTGCCGCCAGCGTTGGCAGCTGGCTCAAAGTAGACGAGCAGGATGGAGGTGGATGCATCCAGGGGCTCGGCTGCAGGCAGAAGGTGCACAGCAGCAGGGGGGTGAGAAGGGGTCACGGTATAAGAGCAGGATGGAAGTGGAGACATCCAAAGGCTTGGTGCAAGCAGGGCGGGCAGGGCGGGCAAAGCAGCACGGGGTGAGGAGGGGTCAACAGTTCACGAGCAGGACGGAGGCCAGCAGCACAGCGCGCACAGCAGCTTGGGGAAGCGGGGTGAGGTAAAAGGTAGAGATGAAGTGGAGGGAATACGAAGGCTCGGCTGCTGGACGTGCACTCGCAGCAGGGGGATGCGACCAACTGGCGTGTGCGCTTGGGGCCAGCATACGTCATGCGGCGCCACAGCACGATGCCGGCAGCATTGGCGGCACTAGCACAGCGGTGGCAGCTGCAATTAGTCCAGTTGGAAAGCTGCCCGTTGCGCCACACCCTTTGTACCCCCTCACCTGTCAGCCGCGCCAGCGTGGGCAACCAGGCCCCCTGCATGCCCGTCGTCAGCAAGTCAGCGCTGTGCACGAGCCTGCATGCACAGAAAGGGAGGCGGCGCAGTGGCAGGGCAGACGGCCAGGCGTGGCAGGTGACGCTGTGAGCGAGGCAGGCAGGGGGGTGAAGCCATGCATGCAGCAGGCAGGCTGAAGGCCTGACTGCTGGCGCACCCGGCAATGCACGCTCCTACACATGCGCTCTTGATGCCACAACCAGGCGTGCCAAACCTCGCCCAGCTGCCACTGCCGCCGCCGCCGCACTTGCTCACGCTGCCAGCTGTCCCCTCCGGGTGCTGTGCTGAGCATGTCCCGGGGCACATGCCAGCTGGCACCCCCTAAGCATGGCACACATCAGCCAGGTGGCAGCAGCCTCGAGCCCCAAAATCAGCCCCACCCCACAGGCGCAGCTGGACAGCCTCCCTCAAGTGGTGCATCGCTACACAACAGGCGCTGCTTGCCGGCCTCCATACAGCCCTAGGCCCGCCCATCAGGCGCCACCCCTGCTACCACCGCTGCCGCACCTGCGGGTGGGCACGTCCCACAGGCGCAGCTGCCCTCCCTCGTGGATGGCACATAGCAGGCGCTGGTCCATGCAGCGCAGCTCCTGCAGCTGGCACACGCCCTGCCGGCTGGGGCGCCCAAACAGGCCGCCCAGCACCTGCGGGGGTTTGGGAGGAGGAGGCGGGGGACAGTGTGTGAGGGTGGGGGTCGGGTGTGGCAAGGTTCAGGGACTGCAGGGCGGCACCGGGGGAACGGCAGGCGGAGAGGATGTGGGGCAGGGTTGACACGTACGACGAGGCTGCAGCGGTGCTCTTTGAGAGCGGCAGTTGGAACAGAAAGCTGTGCAGCACGCTGCGCCATTGTGCAGCAAGTCCAGCCCCAGTGCCCTGCCCAGCAGGATCCCTCCTCACCTTTCCAAAACCGCTGGCGGGGGAGAGCACCACGGCGGCGGCTGGATCAGTGGACCCCACGGGGAGGCAGACCACGCTGCCGTCCTCTGTGCCCACGCACGACCAGCCGCCCACCTCCAGCACTGCCGTGGGGGCACCTGTGCGCTGGAACAGGGCTGCCAGAGGGACAGAGGTGATGGCACCGGGGGCGGCCAGCTGGCGTGCCAGCCCGGCACCCGCCAGGCCGGCGTTGGCCGCCGCCTGGCTGCCGCCGGCGATGCTGGTGAAAAGCAGGCTGTGCAACGTGCCGTCTGCCGTCACCACTGCCACACGTGTGCCCTGCATGCCGCCCTGAGGCGCGTCCACGCAGCTGACAGAGGGCAGCAAGGGGGCGGAGAAAACGAGGCGCACGGCGGGGTCCCGCCGCTCCTCGTTCACCGCCACCTCGCCCAGCAGCAGCTGCTGCGGGGCGCTGCCATCCAGCTGCCACATCAGAGCTCGGGCACAGGCCGTGCTGCCCTGCACCGCCTCGCACTTGCCCGCCCGGGCGGCGCCTGCCGGCAGCCCACTGAACTGGAAAACGCCATCTCCACCGGGGATGGCAATGGAAGGAGCTGCATCGAAATCGAAAGACTGTAAAGGGACTTCCAAGCTCCACGAGCTCGACAAAGCCATTCTGATCGGAACCCCTGCTTCATACGCCGCCTGGCAATGTGAAGTGCGCATGCCAGGCCGTATACTGGAAAGCCTTGATGGGCTCGCCCTCCAGATGCACCCCTGGCTTCAATTCTTCGCCATGCTGGGGCTGCTGTCATGGAAGAGGGCAGCACGCAAATCATGTGGGACTAGCGGGGCTGCAGTCGCGTTTCCGGCCCAGCAAGCTGCCCCTGAAGACAGCGCTGATCGGCAGCGGTGCAGCCAGGGCCCTAGCTCGCGACACGCCGCAAATAAGTCGGCAGTGCAGGCTCGTGGCGCCCCCCGCAGCAGTGGAAGGGAGCCTGTAGAGTTGATCGTCCGGACACCCACTCAACAAGCACCCGAGGAGCGGAGATCGCTGCAGGGTCAACCTCAGGGCTTTCGCCGCCCTAGGCGGGCTCTTGCCGCCCCTGCACCTTTGCGGAGCGCATCAAACACGTCGCCATGTCGGGTGCAGGGAACAGGTGCGCAGCAGTGGGGTGGCGTGGAGCTCTGGGGCGGCCCCGCCCCCGCTGCCAGCGCCCCTGCCGCCGCACCCACGCTCCTGCGCTCCTCGCTGCTCATGACGTGTTGCTCATCTGCGTGGCTGCAGGTACACCGTCACGCCGACGGTGTCGGTGCTGGGGGTGATGAAGGCACGGCTGCTGGGCGCCACCAAAGGCAAGCGCACGGCAGCGAGCTTGCTGCCTGCCGGCACCGGGGGGGTGCCTTGCAGCGGGGGGTTGTCTGCCTGCAGCACAGGCCACCTCCTGCCCTGACCTGGGGCTGGGTGCCGGCGTGGCGCAGGTAGTCACTGCTGCTTAGCGCACGTGTGTCGCAACTAGCGGGATCCCAAGCACGTGCATGCCTGCACCTGCCGGCACGGCGCCCGCCCTCATCGCTCTCCCTCCCCCGCCGCCTGTGTTGCCCCCTCCCCTCCCGCAGGCCACTCTCTGCTGAAGAAGAAGGCAGATGCGTTGAACATGCGCTTCCGACAGATCCTGAAGCGGATTGTGGACACCAAGGAGGAGATGGGGCGGGTCATGAAGGCCTCCTTCTTCTCCCTGGCGCAGGTACACTCTTTTTGCTGATGAGTCGCGTGTGATTGTGGGTGCAGGCTGTGGGGTGCGAGTTGTAGGCGTCCAGGGCAGAGGTGGGAGGGTGATGAAGGCGTCCTTCTACTCCCTAGCGCAGGTACAGGGGGGCTGAGTGCCACTTCCATATGTGGTTGTGGGGTGCGGGCGGCAGCAGTTTGGGTGGCAGCAGTGTGGGGGTGGCAAGAAACCAACTGGGAGATGGGGAGGGTTATTTGATGAAGGCCTCTTTGAACTCACTGGCGCGGGGGGCGGCAAGGGCGCTGTGCTGTGCGAGGGATCCGGAGATGGCAGTGTTTTGTTGGCACTGTGTGGGTCGTGGCCACATGCATGGCGGGTGCGGGCACGCTTTGCTGTGGTGGCTCGGGTGTGCATCTGTGGGTGGCCGCCTGCCTGCCCCTCCAGCCGCCCCTCACTGCTGTCCCATCCCCTGCCCCGCTGCTCACCCGCCCTCCCCTGCAGGCCAAGTACGCCACCGGCGATTTCAAGCACACCGTGTTTGACAGCGTGGACCAGGTGGGAATTTAGCAGGCACCCCCATGACATGACCGCACATCCCTAAGGCTGGGCGGTCGGGTGGTGGTGTGAGTGTGTGTTTGCGGGTGGGGATGGGGCTGCACAGATGTGTGGGCAGATGGTGCGTGTGTTCGTGGGGTGGGGGTGCGGATGTGCAGGTGGTGGGCTCGGCAGGGGCGTGAACCTTGCGGGCAGCGAGTGGGCAGGGCAGGGGGTGGGGATGGGCACGAGGCTGGAGGAGGGGAGCAGGATGCGGCTGGCAGCAGGGGTGGAGATGCAACCTGGAGCGGCGTCACCGCTTCTGACCCATCCTTCTCTCCCATTCCTCACCCGTTCCTCACACCGCACCACATGCCCTCACTCTGCACCCCTCCCACCTTACTCTTGCTCTCCTCTCGCAGGCCTCCCTGCGGGTGAAGGCCTCCACAGACAATGTGGCGGGCGTGAAGCTGCCAAAGTTTGAGAGCGTCAAGGAGGGGCAGGACAGCAAGATCGGGCTGATCGGCCTGGGCACCGGCGGCAAGCAGATCCAGGAGTGCAGGTGCGCCTGCGGGAGGGGCTTTGGGCCGATGATAGTTTGTTTGGGACAATGCCTCATGCTGTGTGCTTGCCTGCGAGCAACGCGTCGCTTCCGTCTCGTGAACTACCATCAAGTATGCAGGAAGTCGCCCATAGTGCTCAATAACTTTGGTACGCCTGCTGCCAATGCTTGGCCTCCCCTCCACCCTCCACCCCCCACCCTCCATGTCATCAATTGCTTAAAACTGTATTCATTCTGGTCCTTGTTACCCCTGGTCCTCGTTAACTCATAACTGCAGGAAGTCGTTCATGACTGCGGTGGACCTGCTGGTGGAGCTGGCCTCCCTGCAGACCGCCTTCCTGACGCTGGACGAGGCAATCAAGACAACCAACCGGCGGGTGAATGCGCTGGAGCACGTGGTGAAGCCGCGCCTGGAGAACACCATCGCCTACATCAAGGTGCGTGGCGTGGTTGGGTGGGAGCACGTGGTGGCGGCGCGGCTGGAGACACGACTGCACAGGCGAGGCAGCGTGCCCTGCCATCCTCTTTGTGGTGTTGGGGTGGAGGGTCCAGTGTGTGACGGCTGGAGCATGTGGTGAAGCCGCTCTCGCAGGCCACACATTGCACAGATGAAGGCTGTGTGCGTGTGGTGCGGTGCGCGCTTGTGTGTCCTGCACTGGCGGGGCCTGCTTCCGTTTCAGAGGTGCCTTGTTTGCTTGAAGTGGCTTGGCTGACGCTCGGTTGACGCTTGTTCGCTTCCATCATGCTTACAGGGCGAGCTGGAGGAGCAGGAGCGCCAGGGGTAACCTTGAAACATCTGCTTTCCTCGCCCCGTCTCTTACAACACCTTTTTTTCCGCTTCCTTATTCCTTCATTCTTTCAGGGCGAGCTGGACGAGCTGGAGCGCGAGGAGTTCTTCCGCCTGAAGAAGGTGCAGAGCAACAAGAAGAAGCACGCAGCAGAGGCAGAGGCGATCGAGGCGGCGCGAGTGAAGGCGGACAGTGCCGTGGCGGCGCTGCCGCTGGCGGCGCGCGAGAATGAGGCGGCAAATGTGCTTGGCGCAGAGGCGGATGCAGACATCATATTCTAGCCGCCTGTTCGGTGGTGGCATTCAGCTGCAGCATCTGTCGCTTGCGTGTCGCCCCGCCCCGCCCTGCTGCAGCACACATGCCTGGCCGCAGCGCTGCCCGCTTCAGCCGGCTCTTGCTCCCCTCCCTTCCTCTCCCGTCACTCCTTTTTTGCGACCTTGCTGCTCCACGATCCTTCCCTGTACTGGCCGTGTCCCGCCCTGGCGTCTCCTGCATGTATGCTAGCTCCCCTCTTGCTCCCTGTACGCCCCGCCCGCCCGTGCATGCTGTACTGCCCGCAGTACGGCGGCGGGAGGGCTTGAAAACTGCAAACGCACCACACATTGGCCTATTTAGCCACAGCCGGGAATCTCGAGGCCATTCCAAAGTCTTCTAGCCGCCGCAGCGCCTTCACAAACACACGTCGGCGAGATGCAGGCTTGCAGCAGCACAGCGTCCATGAGGGGGTGCGCTCTCCAGCAGCGCGCGCCCCAGCCCCGCGCCTCTCGCAGCTCGGTGCGCGTGAGCGCGCTGTTCGGCCGCAAGAGCTCCACCGCTGTGGTGGAGAAGGAGCCGCCGGCGCCGCCCGCCAAGCGCGGCCTCTTCGGCCTGGGCGGCGGCCGCAGCTCGAGCAGCGTGCGCGAGCAGCAGACCGTGGCGCGCACCCCCGCCAAGAAGCAGAAGAGCAGCAGCAGCAGCAGCAGCAAGACGGTGGACAAGGCTGCAGAGTACGAGTGAGTGACGGGTGCTTGTGCCGCTGCCGCGGGCAGCAGCGCTGATGCGCAGCGGCGATGCTCATGCCTGATCGCGCCCCGCTCGCCTCGCCGCACCTCTCTTCTTTCCCTTCCCACGCCTTTGCCCACACAACCCTCGACACCTCACACCACTCACCACACCTGCTGGCACCGCCTACACATCACATGCACTCACATGCTTGTGCACCACACCATTCCATCTGCCCACAGGAGGCGGCAGAGCGGGTTTGGCCGCGTGATCAGCGCCCTTGATTTTGCCGAGGTGAGCGCCAGCCGGGCAGCAGCATGTGGTAACAGCAATCGTACTTCCGCAACCGAGGACAGGAGGACATTCACACTCCATGGCGAGTGCACAATTGCAACCGAGGACAAGAACTCTCCAGGCACTCGTACGCTTGGCTTGCCTCCGAGGCCAGGCGGGCAATCTCACTCTCGTCTGCTACACATGCATGTGTGCAGGTCCGCTCCAAGTCGGATGCCGAGCTGCTGTATGACGCCAAGTATGGCAAGCTGAAGGACGGCAAGCTGACCCCAGAGCAGGCGGCGGCGCTGCGCAGGCGTGTGGTGGGCACCAAGGTGAGGCGGGCGGGCTTTGCAGGCGGACTGGGGAGGGAAGCGGTGGTTGGCAAATGCGATAGAGGGCGTGGCTGTTGCCGTGCAAGGCAATGCGGGGGCCTGCGGCAGTCCGCCAGCGAGGCCAGTGCGGCCGCATTGGCTCTTCCGCTGTTCTGCAGCACCTGCCTCCCCACCTTCCTGCCCTCGTGTCCGCCGCCTCCATGCCGTCACCGCCTGCCCTGCCCTGCCCATTCCTTCCTTACTCTTGACGTTTCCCTCCCTTCCCCTACCCCCACCTTTCCCAGGCGGACTACTGGAAGTCGTACGTGGATGTGAGTCGGCAGCAGCTGGCAGCGCTTGCACATGGGGACGCCATGCTTGCCATGCCGCCAGCCCAGCCCCCGCCAGGCACTGCACAGCCGCCTCGCCTGCAGCAGGCGGCACGCAGCTCGTCGTCCTGCTGCCACCTGCCGCTGTGGCCCGCTTGCATGCCCGCACGCTCACCCTGCGCCCTGCCGCCCCTTCCCCCCCTCCCCCTCCTACCCGCCTTTTCCTTTCTTCCAGGTGAAGGGCGACTACGCCGACAAGGGGTGGGTGGCCAAGGAGGGCACCGCCTCCTCCGTCCCCGCCCTGCCCTTCCTGGTGGCGGTCGTGCTGGGCATGCTGGGCGCCACCGCTGTGGTGGTCAGCCAGACCTCTTAAAGGGCCTCCTAAGAGGGCTCTTAAAAGTGGCTCTTCGTACTTCCCAGCCAGCCCTGCCCTTCCTGGTAGCAGTTCAGCTGGGCATGCTGGGACCCATCGCTGGGGTGGGCAGCCAGAACCCCCAATTGCCCGCCTGTCAGCCAGCCCTGCCCAGGGTGCCAGGCCTCCCGAGCCACACTGCCAGGCCGCCCTCTTAGCTGCTTTGTTCTCCTGAGCACGGCAAGCCACTAACGCTATGCACTCACCTAGCATCCCCTCCAGGCCGACCCACACCAGTGGTCAGACCTGTGCATGCTTCATGTCCCCCTTCCTTAGGCATCCGCTTGCACCCACCCATTTCACGTACTTCCCCCCAAATCCCTTCCCGATGTCTGCACGCCCCCGCCCCAAGCCACGCATTGCGACTATTCTTTCATCCCGTCCCGCCACTCCCCAGTGCCTCTTTTTTCGTGGCTGCGCCCTGTTTGATTGATTTTATGCCGCCCAGCTCCCCCCGCGCGCCAGGCCCTCAGCAAACCTCACACGCCTGGCCGCCCCGCTGGCGCATCCTGCCCGCCCCTGTGCACTGCCCATCCCTTCCCACGCCCGCCCCACGCAATTCCTTCCCCTGCTCCCCTCCCAACATCAAGCATCCCAAGGCTTGCCCTCCCTGTGATGCTGTCAGCGATTGCCGTGTTACACATTTGGAGAGGAGAGAGAGAGGGGGACAGGGAAGGCATCTTCAGAGGCAGCGCACTTGGTTGGGGGAGTGCTGGGGCGGAGGGCGCAGGGCAGGCAGCACATCCAAGCGCAGCCATGCGCAGTGCCAGTCGGCAGGGCAACGGCAGGGAGGGGGCGGGGGCGGGTGACACGGCGTGGGAGGCGGCGGGCAGATGGGCTGCCCCGCAAAATGTGAGCTGAATTCTTGCTGTGTATGTGTGGGTGGGTGCTCTTTGGATTGCACGGCCGTTGCTTGTGTGCTGCAAGAAGAATTGCTGTGCTTGCTGGAGGGGAAGGGGGTGCGTGAGCAAGCGTGTGGAGCGGGGCAGGAAATCAAATCGAGCTGCGGGGGGTGCAGCGCAGTCACGCAGCGAGGAAGGGGGGAGCGAGCGGGGGGGGAGCTGGGCAGAGGGGAGCAGCGAGATGTGAGGGTTCGCTTGTTGCAGCGCAGGGGAAAGACAGGGGGGGAGCAGGGGACAGAAGGATGGGGGAGGGGGCGAGGGCTGACCGCAATTGGCGGGGGCATCCTCCGCACCCCAAGGGCGGCTGCCGCAGGGGCAGCCCAGGCAGGCGTGTGGCCGCCTCAGCTCACACAGCGCTGTTGGACCTGCAGGGGGCAAGAGCAGAGGAAGGAGGAGGGTTGGGCAGAGGCAGCCAGCGGCCTGCAGGCAGCCAACACCAGACGAACATGGCTGGCCCAGGGAGGCGTCCTGGCCAGCCCGAGGCCCTGGCCGCCCTCATCTGTGCGGCACGGCAACCCACAAGACCCGCCCCCTTCCCCAAAACACATCGCCGTCGCCCTTCTGCTCCCAGTGCAGTACGCACCTGATCAGGTTCTGCTGCTGTTGCTGCTGCTGGTAGGCCCCAGCTATGTGCTTGTTGGCAGGGGCGCCGTAGGCAGGCACACCGCCAGGGTACTGGGTGGGCGGCGGCGGCTTGGCTCCCTGCACAGCAGAGCGGCAGACAGGCAGATGCAGTGGCCAATGCTGAGCAGCTAGCCCGCGCCGAGTGCAGGGACGGCATACTGTTGCCGCCAAGCGTTGTCACAAGCGCGCGTGTGACCACAGCGCTTCCCTGCTGCTGATCGAGACACAGCGATGCCTGGTTCGGTGCAGCGTCCCACGCACAACCCCCGCGAACAAGCTGCCGCCCGCCCACCTAGCAATGTCTTAATGCATCCATTGGGAAGCATTTCACCTCCCCACCTCACTGTGTGCACTCACCCACCCATGCAAGGCCCTTAACCCACGGCTGCGCCCCTTCCTCCCCCTACCTGGTGGTGCATGTACCCCGATGCGTCTGTGGGGAACCCGCTGTGCGCGTCAATCATGCTCATCTTCTCCACAGACGAGCCCAGCTGCGGGCAGGGGGCACAGAAAACAACGAAGGGAACGGCCAAGGTAAGAAGCTTTCAGAAGAGGAGAGCAAGGAAGGAGGCACAGAGGCCATGAGGGAGGGTCGCCAACCGAGATCGTGATCCCGCCAAAGACACACCCGGCTGTGGGGAGAGGGGAGGGGCTCCAGCGCCAAGTGGATGCACACGGCGGGCAGGTTGTGAGGCAGGACAGGGGCCAGGGTGGCAGGTGCATGGAAGGACAGAGCTGTCTTCCAGCCCCCATCCTCTCACCCAGCTCCGTCGCCCCTTAGGTGTCCTGCTCACTACTCGAGGGGTAGGCTGCCCCACCTGGCAGGCCTGCATTCCGCCCCTCCCCACCTACACCCCCTCCCCCCCTCACCAGCTCCACTGCTCCCTCCATGTCCACCGACGTGCCGTAGGGGTAGCCGCCTGGCACGCCACCTGGCACGCCCCCGCCTCCGCCCATTCCAGGCGGCGGCTGCTGGTACGCTGACACCCCCGCCACTCCAGACATGTGCCGCGTGCCGCCGTGCTGCGCTGCCAGGTACTTGGCAGCTTCCGAGCGGAACTCGCTTACGCGCTCGCGCGGCAGGCTGGTGGCCTGCAGGCGGGGCGGGGCGGAGGGGCGCGGTGACGTGGTGCTGGAGGAGGTTCGGGTGACGTGTGCGCCCCTTCCTGGTACGCAGCAGGGGTGCCATGGGCTACCCCGGCTGTTCCACGTGCAGCCGTGCCTGCCCACAAAGCACCGCCTGCCCTATACACCCCGCCCTCAGCGCGCGCGCCGGTTTGGGGCTAGCCGCCCCCCCCCGCCTCTAGGAGCATTTCCACTACCTCTTCACCCACTCATACGGCTGCGCCCCAACTGCCGCTAGTTGGGGATTGGCCTGCCTGCCCCCACCTCGCCGTCACCCCACCTGCTGCTCGCGCTTCACTCAATAAGCTTCCACCCAGCACACGCGCACCTGGCCCAGGTTGGGGTTGGCCTGCCCGCGCCCCCCCGCCTCCAGATGCGCAAACTGGCGCTTGAAGTTGTCCACGGCGGAGGGGTACACAAAATTGGGCTGGCGGTGGCCCCCTGCCAGGTAGTCGGCCAGCATCTGGGGGTGGTACTCCAGGATCTCGCGGTAGATCAGCTCACGCACCTGTAAATGGGACGCAAGATGGGAGAGTTATGGTCAAGCTCATACTAGGGTGGACGCAGGGCGGCCAGTGTTTGGGGGTGGTCTGAGACGTCGCCAGTGCATCCCCCACCAGCATGCTGCAGCATACCCCACCAGCACACAGCCCCTCACCTCCTCCACCACCAGCTTGCGCCGCTCAAACTCAAAGGCCAGCTTGCTGATGGGCTGCGCACTGGGCTCGCGGCTGGGCTGGCTCAGGCCCGCAAAGTAGGGGTCAGCCAGCGCCTCCTCTGCAGTGGGGTGGCAGAGCGTGTGTGTTCAAGAAAGGGTGGGTGCAAGGGGCGGGAGGAACAACACGGAGAACAGGAGGTGGGACAGGGCGACAAGCATGACGCCTTGTCACCCTCCTGCACTCTTGCCACCCTTGTTGCCCACGCCTGCCGCGCACTACCAGCCTACACCCGCTCAGCGCTGCAGCCTCCCAATCGCACCTGCGGTGGGGCGCTCCGCGGGGTCAAAGGCGAGCAGGCGCCACAGCAGGCGCAGCGCGCCCTTGTCCGCCTTGGGGAAGTACTGCTCAAAGGGGATGCCAGGCTTCTTGCGCATGTTCATCAGGAAGCGGCGCGCCTTCTCGTTGCGCACCTGAGGGGTAGAGGGGGTGGGGGCACGCAAGGCGGGCGCATTCGGGGGAACTCAGTAGCAGTGTGGGAGTGCCGGAGATGGCCTGGCTGCTGGGGAAGCAAGACACTTTTGCCCTGCCGTCTGCAGTTGGTTCACGGGTCGGACTTGACCACCTGGCGCACCAACACCTGCACCCGAACGCCCCTCAAGAGAGGCTTTCAGTTGTAAGCTTGACTTCAACACACACCTTGGCGATGACCTCGGGCGAGGGCGTGCCCAGCAGGTCTGTGATCAGCTCCAGCTGGTGCACCACGTTGCGCCCCGGGAACAGGGGCTTGCCCAGCAGGATCTCCGCAAAGATGCAGCCAATGGACCTGCACCAGCCAGGAGTGAAGTAGACCGGTGAAGACGAGGTTTGCAGATGAAGGGACGGGAGCCTTCGCCAACATGTGCCCCAGCATATGATCCCGCCCCTCGGCCCCTCGCCAGGGTTTGCCGAGGCCGCATGAACGGTGCACCAAGACAGGCGGGGGCAGCTGCGCCACCCACCAGATGTCGATGGCTGGCGAGTACTTTGCGAAGAAGGAGCCGCAGAGCTCGGGGGCGCGGTACCACCGGGTGGCCACATAGTCCGTCCAGAACACCGTCTGGGTGGGGGCAGGCAAGGGCAGGTGGCGGTGGGCGTGGGGGCAGGCAAGGGCAGGTGGCGGAGGCGGGGGTGGATGGGGAGGGGTGAGGGGCGAGGCAAAGGGGGACAGGAAACCGGCAAGGGGAAGTGCCAAGACGCAAGCAGAGCACGCAGGGGGCCAAAGCAAGGTCAGGGCAGCGGTGCCACACAAGGCACTGCCCTCGCTTTAAGGATCTCCCCACCCTTTCCCCCGCCCCCACCTGCGGCATGTCGTTGAAGGCGGGGCGCGCCAGGCCAAAGTCGCAGATCTTGAGCTTGCAGTCCGAGTTGGCCAGGATGTTCTTGGGCTTCAAGTCGCGGTGGAACACCTGCGCCACGTGGGAGGGTGGGGAGGGGACCGGAGCAGAGGAGCACAGAACAAGCAAGTCAAAAGCCATGGCGGGGCACGCACAGCGCGGGGACATACCCCCTGCCCGACATACGACTGCCTCTTGCAATGCCGAAGACGAGACTCCCGCTCTGCAGACCCTCGCATGTCTGCCCACCATGCCCATCCCGGCACCTCAATGTGCCCCTCCCATGCTGGATGCCTGCCCCCCCCCCCCCCCCCTTGGCTGCCGAGTGCTAAGATGTACCCTGCCGCGCACGTGTGTTCACCTTTCCGCTGCACCCAGGCCTCTCCATCCCACAAGGCCCCCCTCCACCCGCCAGCACCCACCTTGGCTGAGTGGATGTACTTGAGCCCCCTGAGCATCTGGTAGAGGAAGAACTGGTGGTGCTCCGGGGTGAGGTCATCATTGGCCTTGATGACCTGCAGGGGCCGGCAGCAGGGGACTGGGTGAGCGCCTGGGTGGGCGATTATCAGGGCATAATGGGGTCTCGGGCAGTGCCCAGATCACAACCACCCGGCGCAGCCACCCTTCAGCACTTCCCACCAACACACGGCAGGGTTGCACCCACGCGTGGTCCCTCACAAAGCAGGCAGGCAGGAGCCACACACCCAGCGCATTACTGTATCAATCACCTCCACTGTACACCACGGCAAGCAGGTGATCAGTCGGCCCACGCTGCCCACACCCCACGCTTGCATCCACGCTTGCATCCCACCTCAGAGGAAACCAGGAGCACTCGCTCGGTCAAACATCCAGCGCACCTCATGCAGGTCTGTTTCGATCAGCGCAGGTAGGACACGACACAGAGAACCGTGCAGTCGCCCCGCTCCCCCACGCTTGCACCCCACCCCAGGACACCGATAGCCGTGGTCAGCTGCCGCACCTGGTGCAGGTCGGTCTCCATGAGCTCAAACACGACGTAGATGTCTTTGAAGTCGCGGGCCGAGGGGGGCAGCATGATGTGCTTGATCTCCACAATGTCGGGGTGGCGCAGCAGGCGCAGCAGCTTGATCTCCCGCAGGATGCGCGTCGCATCTGCCAGGCATCATATTAAGGAGGAGCAGCGCAGCAGGACGTGCAATCACGCATGAGCAGCGGGAGGGGTGGGTACGGGCATGGCAGGCAGCGGGCAGGGAGGAGTGCGGCAAGTGCCAGCACCCACGTCAGCACAACCCAGCCTCACTCACCAGACACGTGGTCAAACACATTTGTGATCTTCTTGATGGCCACCTTCTCGCCTGCAGACCAGGAACGCAGCACCCACATGAAAGCACAGTCTGGCAGGTGGGTGCTGGCGTACAGTGTACTCATGGGGCGGCGGCAAGCACGTGCATCCATGCATGGGCTCCAGCTGCAGCAGGAGAGCTCAGGGACGGCAGCTCCGCCCGCTGGGCTGCGCTACAGTGCACTCGAGTGTCCTGGCTGTCGCAGGCAGTGGCATCACCCCACGCAGGGTGTGCACATGCAGCACATGCAAGGCAGCTGCTGCCATGGTTGGGTGGCCACCCCCCACCGTATGCCGGCCGCACATATGCATGCCCATGCACACAAGGAGAGCATGCGTGATCCCACCGTGATCCAGGACAGCTCTGCCCAGGCCGGATCACCTCAATCACTTCACCCTTGCCGCCCACACCGCGCCCTGCACCCACCTGTGAATTGGTCGGTCGCGCTGGCCACCACACCGTAGCTGCCCTTCCCAATCACTTCCGACAGCTTGTAGCGCTGGGCCTCGGTGGCCTCTGAAAAGAATTCACGCTGATCCATGGCTGCTGGGTGCTGCCGCGGCTGCTACTGGTGGGCAGAGCAGGGCAGGCCGCTGTCCAAGGAGGCGGCAGCACGTGAAAGCTGCCGAGGGCCGGTGGGCGGGCAAGAACGTACAACGGCTAGCGGGCTCCGTGCTGGCGTGCTTGGCGTCACTGCTGCAGAAAATAGAGGCACATGATTTAACGTGTGTCGAGAAGGAGCAGGTGATGCACGCGAGCAGCCAGATTCACACGAGGCCACTTGAGACGCGGGCAGGGTTTTGGGCGGGGGCGGGCGGGCGGCAGTCAGCTGCACATCGCTAGCCGACTCCAGTGGCCCAGCCGGGCAACCTTCATGGGGCGCTGGGTGTAGCAGCAGCGCGGGCCGAAGCGCGGTCTGCCTCCGCACCCTGCGACTGGGGCTTTGGTGCCGGCCGAGTCGATCTGCTCCCGCTGTCAACGCCTGCCCATCTGACGGATCGACCTCCCCCTGCACAAGGAAGCACCCACCTGCGAGCTCTGACTTGCGGCCAACTGCCCTCCGCGCGCTCTCCTCAGCCCAACCGAGCGCTGGCGCACGAGAGCAGCGCTGGGCGGCTGCTCCTGGATCGCTTACGTTCGTCACTTGGCTGGCAACCACGGAAGGCGCACACAGAAGGAGGGGGATTCAGCGAGACTGGCCCGCTGCGGCGGTGCGAAACCCTGCTTGTGAGTTGAATGCAGTGCTGGTGGCTGGAGCAAAGGCTGCGAGCGCATCGGAACACCGAGGAGGCCATGCCGCCTGATGCGCGCAGCACGCTGTGGCCGGCAGCAGCCGGGGCCGGCAGCGGCCTGCAGCCCGGGATGTTGCCGCTGCAAGGCAGGACGAGTGATGTTGGCAAAGCAGCACCCAGCCAGTGAGGCCCCTACTTTCCCTCTGAGTTAGAGTAAACGTGCGTTTGGGGGGCAACAGCACCTGGCCGTCCCGGCCCCTTGCAGCCAGCTGGCGGCTGGCCCGGACAACTGGCATGGCTCTTCCCACTTAGGAGTTGCACAGTCTGGGTCATCCTGTACCTTAGGTACTCAGCGAACATATAAGGACTGCGTGAAAGGCTTACATGGGCGCCGTACAGATGGCACAGCATCGTGCGCCTTAGGCGGGCAATACCTGACCAGCGCGGCGCATCCAGCCTATCTGGACAGGAAAGACAGGCGTATTCGTTCTTGGCATTTGAGATGTATCCGAGGTATTTGGAAGGGCCAGCATGTTTGCGATGGATGGGGGCCCGGTGTCAGGACACAGCCCGTGCAGGCAGCGGGAAGCACAGGCGAGGGCAGCAAAGGACAGCAGCACAGCAGACGAGGCATGCAAGCAGCGGACAAACAAAGAGTATGACATGTGCCAGACATGCACAAATGATGGAAGCGTTCAGGTGAGCGGAGCGGGAGGGTCGCGGAGGCTGGTGGGGGCATGTGGTGGGCATCGTGCATGCACCAGGAGCGCTGCAGTACAACAGTGGGCTGGGATGGCATGTGCCGAGAAGGTGGTACAGGGGGGGCTGGTTTCAGAGTACGGGAGGTCAGAATTGATGCGATTGGGGAGTGGCCAGAGGGCCATCTTCCAAGGGCGGTCAGCAAAGGCGGGAGCTTGGCAGCAGAATGCTTGCAGCCGCTGGCACGCAAGGCTGGGGCCTCCTGGGCCGCTGGGCCCGGCTCAAGCCCACCGCAGCCGGCCGGTGCCTAGGCGTGCAGGCACATGCCGGGCCCGGGCCGCACGGGCAAACACAGGAGCAGAGAGGGCACATTGCCATACGCTAGCGCCGCGCGCTCGGCGCATTCTTGACCAGCAGCTCCCACAGCGTGTCCCTCAGCCGCCGGTGCTCCCACTCCAGCACGCGCTGCACCTGGCTGCGGCTGCCGTGCGCGACGCGCCGGCTGTCGGCGATCGACGCCGTGCGCACTAGGGCTCCCTGCAAAGAAAGTGAGTAGCGCAGGCGCACACAGGTGGGTGGCATGTAGGCAAGGCTGCGGCTGCAAAGAAGAGTGCGCCAGCTGTCGGCGGGTTGCACTTGAGCGCGGCGCAGGGGGGAATGGGATAGACGAGGGATGAGACGAGGAAATGGGTGGCAGTGCGGGCGGGTAGAAGCGAGTGGAGGTGGCAGAGAGGTTTGGTCGGATCGGCAGGGTTGGGCAAGTGTGGGGGCAGGTGCAAGGCGGAGAGGCGATGCAGGCTTACCCCCGTTACTCAAACGAGCAACGTACGCGCTGCATCGCCCAACAGGAACCCCCGCCTGCCTCACTCCTTGCCAGCCGCCTGCCAACATTAACAACCACACAGAAGAAGAAGCAACCCTAAACGCACCCCCATCATCTTCCCGCCCTCCCTCCAATCCCTCCCTCCCGTCCCGTCCCTCCCTCGCCCCCCTCTCCCTCGCCTCCAACTCACGTCCACAAAGAACAGGAAGCGGGGCGCGCTCTTCAGGCTGTACATGCGCGCGACCTCTGATGCGTAGTCGAACTCGTCGTGCATGTCGTGGCGCAGGAAGACGATGCGGGCGCGCTGCTGCCGCGACTCCCGGCACACCGCCTCGAGCTCTTGTAGCACTTGCTTGCAAATGCCGCAGCTCCTGCACAGAGGAAGGGGGCGGTGAGGGTGAGCATGGCAGGCACATTGCTCCAGCTGACGCAGCAGATCCTGGACCAGAGCGGGAAACAATCCAGAGCAACAGGCGGTGGGGTACGGCACAGGCAACTGCCAACCGTCTCCCCGACCACTAACCCCCTGCAGCCCGCTGCATGCGGCTGCTCCTCACAACCTCTGCGCCACCATGCCCACACCCAAGCCCCAGCGCACGCTGCCACACCCACCCTGCCCCCGATTCTGCTTGCTTGCCTGGAGTACACGGTCAGCATCACCAGCTGCCCCGTGGCTTCCTGCAGGATCGTCTCCAAGTGCACCAAGCTCTGCACCTCGATCACGCCGCCCGTTGACAGCGCTGCCGGCACATTGGCCAGTACTGCCGCCTGCTGCTCCTGCCGCTGCCATTGAAGCTCCATGTGGTGCCTGCAGGACGCCGGGTGCAGGTTGACACAGGATGGGAGGATGGCTAGGCGCAGCACCCGGGCGCGGCTGGAGCTGGGGCAAGTCAAAACGGCGCGGCAGGCAGGCGGCGGTGGTAGGCAGCAGGCGGCGGCGGAGCCACCAAGCTGTCGCAACCCCTCTCGCCCGCTACGATGACACACCTGTGATCTATCTTAAAGGCTGAGGGCCTGCAGCAGCCGCGACGACTCTGGCTGACAGCGCGCCGCTGCTTTGTTTGTTGCCTGAGCAGCTGCGAGCGCTGCAGGGCCAGGCAGCTCGACATGGTGTGGTGGTCACTAGAGGCTGTGGAGGGCCTTATTGGCTAGCACGGAAGAGGCGCCTATAACAAGTTGAAGGGGCGCGCGCGCTGCCCAAGCTCACAACTCCTCGGGCGACTTAGATGAACCAAACGTGGGACAACATGCCAGAGGGTGGCCTGCCGGGAGCCAGAAACCGGCTCCAAACCCTGCACCTTGTCGGCGGCAGCATGCGAAGCGGCGCGGCGGTGCCCCCCAGCCTGGACACCCGTCTCGTGGCCCCTGGCCAACACTTGCTGGTTGCAAACAGGCATGATGAAAGCATCACTGAAATTCATGATCCCTGTTGACTTCGGCCTGCCATGCCTTGCTCACTAATTGGCAAGGACAGTCTGGATATCCAGGTCCAAAGCCCGGATCCAGACCGTCCCGTCCAGAGAAGGGGGTG